>VNJR01012227.1:0-21926 GCA_008042585.1 Drosophila punjabiensis | reverse complement strand
AAATATATTTAAGTCTTACATTTGGTAAATCATTTTGAATTGATTCATCTAACAGGGGGTTTGAAAAACATTTTTAATTATCATAAAAATTCCGTTTAGATCATATGTCAACATTGTTTTAAATAACTATATAAAATATAATTTATGTGTGTTGTAACACAATGATAGAATGTCAACGTTCAACGCTAAAATTTTATAAAAAGTTCTCAAAATTTATTTTATTACTTTTAAAAGTACCCTTAAGATATTTTTCTTTAAGTGTAAAATTGTATTATTGTTGTACGCGTTTTAGGCGCGACTATAGCAGTGCAGGCGTTTAAAAACGCTACCTAAAGCAATTCTGTGCGTTTAAAAACGCGCCAGTGATAAAAGATACTTTTTACGCTCTCAGTTCTCACTGAAATTTCTCTCTTTCTCGCTGGCTCTCTATCTCTCGCTCCGCTCTCTCTCTCTCTGTTGGGTTCTGGTTTGCTCACTTGAAATTCAAGTTTTTTTTAAATGCCTCACCTAGGCCCCTGAGTGTGCGTGTGTATCTGTGTGTCTGTGTGTTTGTGTATCTTGATCTTTGGTTAGCATCGTTGTTTGGTTTTTGTTGTTGCCTTAACTTGTTTTTGTTGTTATTGTTGCTGCTGTAGCTGCTGGCCGTGCTCGTATTTCGCTTGGTGCTTATTATAACTGACATATCTAGATACGGGAATCGGCAAGGGAATCATCGGGTGCATAATTGCAGGGCCCTTTTGCATACGGGGGCATGCAACGCAACATGCAATAATAATAATAAGTTCGGGTCGAATTTGTTAGCGGGGCAACGTGTGATTAGCAGCGACACCATGGCCAACTTAATAGCACGCCTCCTTTGGTATCCCCAAGATACTTTGCAGTATCTGCATCCATGGAATATCACCGGTAGTTGCTTCTTTCCTTTATAAGTTAAATGATTTATTTTTCAAGGGAAAAGAAGGTCAAGTTTTCTTAACAAGGAATATTATCTAGCTATAATTCTGGGATAAATATTTATATTTCTTGTTTTTCTTTTATCATTATTTATTTAAACTAATTTTTCTAACATTTTCTAATTATTAAGTGCCACGTTTTTACCACCTTCTTTGTTTTTGTAGGTATAAATATCACTTGAAATCGCTGCGGTTTGCCTGTTCGGCACTCATTAGCCGCACAGTAGTCACTGTTAATTATGGTCTTGGCTCCGGTTTCCATTCTCCTACCTGTCGGAATCGCTTAGCACTTCTCCTTTTTCATCAGGTACTCCCAGAGAGCCCAGATCTAAGATCTGTTCTAACAACCGAAGATGCGGCGACATTAAAAACGCATTTGAAGCGACCGTGACGACCTCTGTGATCCGCGCACAACTTGCACATATTTTGGTTTATGACCCAAGATAACACCCGCGAGAATTAATGCTTCTGAACTTTAACATCGACCTTAGGCCAAGTATATTTTATGTTTTATGGTGGAAAATAATATAAAACTTAAAATTTTTGAGTACTCAATAAAAAATTTAGAAAACTAGAGTCCTAAATTATATATTTCATGGAATATACTATTGATAACTTTATAGTTTTTCCCAGTGCACTTCCACTCCAATAGCAATGCTGATCTTTCCGTTTATTATCACGCCCGCGGCCATAATTCATTTCGATCTGGTTCGGGGTCTGCTCTGGTTTTGTCTAGTCAAATCTCTGGATGATGCCCTCCAGTTTTCCAGCTCCAGCTCCCTGAACGCTCAATCCCTACTCCCTAAATGCCCGGATTGTAGATGTGGCTGCTGCGAGGTGTGATTTCTCAAGTGTAGGAGTCATGCGGCGCACAGCCAGACGCTGCACCAGAGTCAGAGAATCGGAGAAACAGAAAAAAAAAATAAGAGAAACGGAGACAGAGAAGGGGAATGGAGACTGGTAAAGGGACTTCGGCCTGAGGGCAACTGATGGTGAACTCCTCTTTTAAGAGGAGCCAGAAAATCTAGTTGCTTCTGGGGATACCATCAATTGAGTTTAATGGGTGGAAGCCCACAATTTAGATTTAATTTTGTATATGAATTAAAAGGGGGTTCTTCAGAAGAACGTTCATCAGTATTTAGATTATTTATACATTATTCTAACAGCATTATAAATACTTAAGAACTTACAGTGTTGATAGAAATATTATATATTTTCATTTCTAATCTTTCTATGAGCTAAGGGAAATCCCCTTATTAATTAACATTGTTCTCAGAATTTTACAAAACAATAAAAATCACGTTGCTAAAAGGCATGATTCACAACTAATCAAGAAAAATATATTAAAACAACAATTTTAAACTGAAGCAGGTTGTAAAATCGTATCTAATTAGCTTCGAAATGGAATAAATTATAATGAATAAAGATATCAAAGACTCGTTCAAATTGATTTATATTAACAAAAAAATGTTTATAATGAAGATCTTTGATCTCTCATTTTCTTCTCCATACAAAGGCTTTCTACATTTTATAAATTAATTAAAATAAAAGAAAAACAACTTAAATTACTGCTCCTCCACGGTTCAGAAACGGAAAATTTTATAGTAAAGTGGAATGTGCATAGCCCATGACTGGTGTGGATCGCATTTGATTAGTGGCAGAATTCTGAAAGTATCTCTAGCGCGAAATTTTTGTGCGATATCCGTGCTAATTCGCGCAATAAGGGGAGAACGCGACTTGGACGCGAGGATTTGCTGCATTGCCCAATTAGCACCTGTGCTAAAAAGCCTTTGGCCGAGACTCGGATTTGTACGTTCCATTAGCACTGCACTGTGCTTTCAAATTTGTTTGCTTTCGTCTTTTTAGCTGAGGAAAGCGTTGAGGGGGCTAAAGGTTGATTCCAGCCATAAACGAGGCATGTACACAGTTTTGTTGTTGTTTCTTCTTTTTATTTTTTTGTGTGTGTGAGCTGTATACAATAGAAAATCCAAAATCCATTTTGAATTTTCGAGTATTTCGTGTGAATTACGGAGCGGGGGACGGCGGAACATTTCTCGATCCGTACAATAAACACACAAAATAAAAAAAAAGAAAGACAAGCGGCCGACACTCACTGGGAACAGGGCCAGACAGAGTGGCGGGCCGAATGTATCTGTATTTGTATCTGTAACGAATCTGAATCCGAATCGGTATCTGTATCTTTTTGGAATTATTGTTAGAACCGGCATTAGATACACAGAAGAGCATAAAGAGGAAACCCTCGGGTCACTGCAGCACACAACATGGCCAACAGATGTGCGCAACAGGCTCTCGCTTCCAATCAACGAAGAAATCACCAGAAATCACCATAGAGACATGGCCAGAAAATCAGACAAAAGACGAAGGTCTCGGCAAAGGGTCCGAAATGTCACTTGGAGTGTGGCTGGGCCCTAAATCAAAGTCATGCAATGGTCCCCGAGGACAACTCGGATTCTTCTCTGTTTCGGCTGCTGCTGGTGGCTTTTGTTGGCCAGTAGCTCTCTCTCTCAGTCCAGGCATTTTATCTCACGGATACCATATAGTAGTATATAGCAGGCCATGTATCTGTGCAGCATGGAAATTTTCGTATTGTACCAGAAATTTGTGTCAACGTGGGCGACACTTTATTGTATGCGCGATGTTGGGTGTGTGTAAAAATAAACCAAAGACATTTCATGTTGTCAGCAACATGTGGAAAAATGCTCGGAATTCGTTCCATTCTTGCACACTTTTGCAATGAATTAAAATCCGATAGATACACACAGGCACAGCGGAGTGGAAAAGCCGAAAAGCGGATCAATCTCTACAGTTTTTTTGTATTCTTAAACCTTCGGAAAGTGAAGTGCAATTAACTTCGCTGCAGCTCATTTTTTTGATTCCATCTCAGGCTGGGTTTCGTGGCTCTTCTCCTTCGTTTTTCTCCTTTCCGCTGCACTTCATCACGGACCCAACGATAAATTATAATTACACGCAGCGCTGGGCATAAATCTACCCACACACCCTCCACGAGTTCGAGCTGGGGGCACACATGCACTCACACACAGAGTGAAGTTGCCACGCAGCGAGTTCAACCGCGTCAAACATAATTTGTAAACGCATCAACCATTCTCCCCATTAACACCTTGCAAGGGTGACTCCACAGCTATCGGATCTAAAAATATATATATTTTCATAACTAAATGCGAACACACAGAACAGACGGAGAACCTAAGCCCTGGACGTACAACCCGCGTTTGTTTCTCGTTTGGCCAGCCACGTTCAACATCCTCGATAGTATAGTGGTTAGTATCCCCGCCTGTCACGCGGGAGACCGGGGTTCAATTCCCCGTCGGGGAGAGATGTGAAAACATTTTTTTAATTTTTTTTTATTTACTATTAAGAATATACAATTTTTTAGATTAAGTAGATGTTATTTAAGCTGATTTTATTTGATTACTATTTTATTGTACGAATTTGGAAATGAGCACAATAATAAAAGTTCATGAGATATACGATAGAAAAGAACGTACATTTTTGTTCATTCTTTTTATGTTCCTTCTCTAAATTTCAATATTAAAAAAAAATAATAATAATAAACATGTTAATTATTGTAAAATAATAAAATTAAAAAAAAAAAAAGTTAAATAAAATACAATTAAGAAAAGAGATAAAAGTATGAATTTATTGAGCACAGTAAAAATTACATGTGATAGTCAATAGATGAGATTGTACCTTGCTTTTGTTCTTTTTATGTTCTTTCTTCAAATTGAAATATTAAAAAATAAAATAAGCAAGCAAATTGATTTAAAATAGTAACAATTAAAAAAGATTTAATAATAATAAAATAAAAAAAAAGAGAAAATGTCTTCACACCTCTCCCCGACGGGGAATTGAACCCCGGTCTCCCGCGTGACAGGCGGGGATACTAACCACTATACTATCGAGGATTTGAAAAACGCTAGACAAATGCCAAGCAAGTCTTATGCTGAATGAGATTCTAGTGAAAACCGAACGTCTTGACTCATATAAAGCGGTTTTTGGTCTTTGCAAATTCTAGTTTAAATAGAATGGAATACAAATCAGTAAATGGTAAATCAGCACCTCGAAAGATTATTGCTAAAAGACGTTCCTGTACACAATATGGGGATACTAATGAAAAGCTATTCATACAAACTGTTTAAGATCTTTCTCCCTCTCTCTCAAGGAAAGATTAATACAATTTAATAATGTTTACACAAATAGTTCATAACTTTTTCAATGAATTGTTGAAAAGTCATGTTAAATGTAAGTTTTAGGCACTTAATTGCACTCCCATTTCAAATTTGTTCAATTCTTTCTCCCGACTTACCACTTTCCATGGCCTTCTTCTGCTTGTCGTTGTTGTCGGCGTCGCTATCGTATCCCTCTGATCCTGGTCCAGATCCCATTTCCATGCCGCTTAGCGCAGCGGCTGCCATAGCTTCGACGTCTGGCGGAACATTTGCACTGAATTCACCTACAAAGCAAAAGGCAAACGGCAGTTCGAAATATAAGTAAATTGAAAAACTGTGTAACAAATTTGTAAACAAAAAAAAAAGAGAGAGAGTAGAGCAGAGCAGAGCAGGGAGACGGAGGAGCACTTGAGTTGCTTGGCGCCAGGCAAATGTCAATTAATAATTTAACAACAACAATTGCGCGTTTGTCGGGCGCCTGAAATACGAGATCTTAATTGAAAATAGAAATGCGGAGAGACATTGGAGAAGATGGGCGATGGGACTCCGAGAAAAAGGGGAAATGGAAATGGACAGCAGCTACCACAACTCTCTTCCTGCTCAGAGCGAAGAGCGGATGAACGTGGGCCAAGTGGACAGCTAAACGTGTGTCATAAACTTGGTCAAAAGGCCGCAATTTAAAGGCTTCCCAACTGAAGACTAGACGAGACTCAGATCCGATCAGAACCAGTTGCTTCCCTCTGCAACTCTTCGATTCCCCCCTCAGGCGCATCTTTAAGATACTGTTTGACAGCCTGCCGAGATTACGTCTAGTTCTGTCGTCTGCACGCAACAGACGTGCACAGACCTGGGGGCCTAGAGACCTGGAGGATGATGACGCTGACTCCGCCGTTTGACGACGACTCAAAGCCCACGCGAAGCCAGAGATCCCCTCCACTCCACTCCATCGAGGTGCGAAAGCCTCCGAAGACTGACGCTTGAGCTCCCACTGGGCAAATTTCAGAGGCAGTCAGTGAGCAGCGGCGGAAGCCAAGCAGACGCTGTCTCAGCGGAAGGGGTTGAGGCTTCGCCAGGGGGAACGAATGCCAGATAAATTTGCCAAAATTAATGAACAAACTTCATCCGTAATTTGATAAACAACAAAAATTGGTACGCCCGTTGGCGTGCTTATCAAAACATTAGTTATTATTTATGATGTCTCTCATTTTGGGAGGAGAAAGAAATATGTATGTTCGTACCAGTCGCCACTTGAAAACCAGAGCGTGTTGGGCGGGCCGTGGAAAGTCGCGAAAATCTGTCAAAAACGCCGGCCGATACGATGAATGACTCGTATTCCCCCGACTGGAGGCCTGATAAAAAACTGCCATTGATGGAGGACAGGCAGGCAGGCAGGCAGGCAGACTGAACATGCTAGAAAAATTGTGAATGAGACCGACGGCTATCGGATTATCTAAATTACAACCATGGAGAGAAGTCGTAAATTAATGGAAGTCAAAATGTAGCTGGACATGAATTGAATAGGAAATTATAAAGAACTCTCGTGTTAAGTTATAGTATAATTCCAAGAAATTTAATTATTTGGGTTAGAGACTTTACAGAAATTTGATGTGAAGGTAATAACTTATACCAACTTTTACAATTACATCTGAAGTACATACATATATCATTATATTATATATTCCGTTTCATGATTATTATGGCTACTAATATTCCCTAAATTCAGTTATTACTAAGTGCAACCTCTACTTAAAGCCCAGACATTGATAACCAAGCCAAAACATGACCCATATCTCTAGCTTGACTATCGCTAATTGATTGAGTGCCTTGCACTTGTCGACTCTGATTTTGCAGACCGAACTACGTAATTCCCCCGACGCGGCTTATAATTTTTTTCCACTATTTTTTTGTTTTGCTACTTTAGTGTTGTGCCTTTTACACTCTTTGGCAGTTACATAAGCCATCTATCAACAATTGCAAATTGCTGGGTGGAAAACTCGCCGCGGCTCTGCCGTTTGACACATTTCCAAGAACCCAAAAGCAAAACAAAGTGGAAAACGTGACAAATTCAAGTGGGTGCAGTTAGAACCATGAATGGAGGGACGCCAAGGGGGCTGAAAAAACTGATTTCGTATGGAGAGAACACGGCGACAATAAGCAAAGCCCGGCCGGCCACAAATTGGAGCACGTGCAAATTGCCTAGCAATCAATCAATATGCATACGCGAGTCCAACGATATATATAGTATGTTAGTATGATGATATAGTTCGCAGAGCGTCGTTCGCATCGCTTCAAAAGATTCGCAATTACGTAGAAATAAAAGCAAATGCCGACTGCATGGCAAGTGAATTGAGTGACTGCCAAGTGAATAGGAGAATTAGTTAAGTCTGTGTAATACTGGACTTTAAAAGGGAGGTGGTTCGGCCAATAATAGGGAAGTTCTAAGTTGTTTAAATAATTTATTCAATAATATATTTTAAGAAAAATATAAAGATATGGTTTCTAAGTTGCTTAAATAAATATTTACACCACTGATGAGCCTCCGTGGTGTAAGTAAAACAGCTGTACAAGCAACCTACTGCACTTGTCCCATTACAAAACTTTCCTAAAACCATCAAGTCTCGATTTATAAGGATTAAATAAAGATGATCAATACCTAAAGTTAACTAAAAGCTCATTTAAAAGCAATATAAATATGTAAAAACATATCAATATATCGATATTAGTTTGATATTTAAACGTAGGTATAAAAAACATATCAATATATCAATATTGGTTCGATATTTAACGTAAAGGCCTACATAAATCGATATTTTAATATTCCTATATATATTTTATTTTAAGTACATTTTCAAATACGTTTCCAAAAATTTAGTTTTGGAGTTGTTATAATTTTCGATGCTTTATATTTTAATATATTATATTAAGCTCGATAATCGATCATGATCGACATTTGATAATTCAATATATCAGACTAAGATATGTTTTAGATATATAAAGCTCGATATTTTTATGGATATATATCATAATGGGTTTTTCAGGTCCTGGTACAGGTTCAGGTACGTTTCTAATAAAATATAAATATTGCAATATAATTACATATTAAAATATCATTCTAGCTTTAATAAACTTCCTTATAAATTTCATAAACTATTTTCCAAGACTTTATAATCACCCAGTGTGATATGTGCACTTAATATATGGTCACTGTATCGCTCTCTCCCCTTGGGTGTGGTCTGGGGTAAGTGGGCTTTCCAGGGGTTCGGTCGCTCAGTGAACTTTGCTTGGCCGTGTTTTGCTTTTGTTTTTTTTTCCGAAAACATTTCAAGTCTGTGTTTTTGCTACACAAATGGATAGCAATGTGGCTCTCGTTCCAGTCCCTGTTCCATTTAGAGTGCAGTTCCAGTGGCAGTAGCACCAAACAGAAAAAACATGGCCAACATTGTTGCCACAGAGATAAGAAAACTTGGCTGGCGAGAGGAAAAACACACACTCTCAGACAATGAATAATGAATGGCAGCAGCAGGCGAATGCACGAAAGATAAACCAAACCCGTCGCAATGATTGTGTGTGGGTTCCGCTTCGGGTTCATATTTTCATATTCATATTAGGTGACTGATTGATTGATGGCCCAGGCAACTTGTAGGAGGTTTACTTTCAGTCACACAATTTTTTGCCAAATCGCTTATGGTTGCGAGCGACGTCAGCTAGCCAGAGATTGATGGGCAGAACTGGAAAGGAAAACCCAAAAGCTATCTCTAAAGGCGAAATCGAAAAGTCGTTGCGATATATAAGAGTTTAGATTGCACAAGTTAGAAATTAGCAAAGTATGGATGATTGTACAAAAGCTTTAAAAAGGTGCTGAGTTAGGGAAATTATAATTATAAAAATATTAAACCAAGAAGTTGCATTATTTAAGAACATTCTCTGCAGAAAAACTTGCTGTCTCACGAGTCACATTTTCGAGCACCACTAAATTAGAACAAAAATCTTAATTTCAAAACAAAAATAAATGCAGTCTCCCATAAAAAAACATCACATTTTTCCCCCAAGAAAAATCCCCTGTCCCATTCCGGGGACTCTGGTCCAATCCAAGCAAAGACTTTCGAAACTGGGTCAACGTTCGCCACTCTACTGGCAATTAAAATTTTAAATATTTTTCGTTTCTCAGCGGAATTTTTAGCAAAGTTGCAGCGGTGGTGGGCCACACTCAAAAATAAAGATCAAAGTGAAATTTATGTTACAGATTTTCACCCGTTGGGGTGTTTTTTTTTTTTTTTTTTTAATTTTTGGGGGAGCTCATGCCATGGCGGATGCATAGATGCTAGTTTTGGGACACGATCTATAAATAAACTCCCCTGGTGCATCCATTTGGAGTTGGATTCTGTCCATCAACGCGCCGAGTCCATGCTAAATGAGCTGCACCCCCCGGTGCCCCTTTGCTTCCTAGAGAGCCAACCAGCTAGCGGCGTGTGAACATTAGTCAAAAATGCGTAAATGAAATCAATTAAAATTACGCATAGCACACGAGACGCATTCGGAATGGAAAATCGCTGCGTGTTTACACATTCTGCCTACGCGCACTGCATGGCCTAATGAAGGCACGTCCCTCCGTCCTCCGATTCCCGTTCTCCGATCCCCGATCCATGGATGCGGGGATACGGGTGTGCGGAGGTGCGGAGGTGCGGCTAAGGGCAAGGGTTGAACCCGAATGGCAGTCGGTGGGTAATGGCCAGCTGAAGAGGAGAAGGAGGAGGAGGAGGAGCAGAGGCAGAGCCAGGGGAATCTTTGAGTGCCACTTCAATTTGTTTACAACAAGTTGGCCCGCTGATTGCAGCTGGGCCTCATCTTTAAGGCACTGAAAGAAACTATATATTTTACTATTTTCAAGATATTTAAAGATGGTTCTTTAACAGTTTTTACAGTTGTTGAAATAATTAAATATTCCAATTGATAATACTAAGTACTTAGCCGATTTTGTTTTAAGTTATTTAAGAAATGTTAAAATCCTAAGTTTACTGCCTTTTTTTTTAGCAATATCTTTCACTGAAAATGTGTCGAGAAAATATGATAAATTAAGTAAACATCTTGTAAGTTTTTCAAATACTTTTTAGCGGATAAATATCACAACGCACAGTGTCATAAAACCCATAGAACGCATAGATTGATTATTAATCTATACTTGTTGATACTTCTTTTTGATTATCTGGCTATCTGTCTATCTATCTATCTTTGTATCTATCTTTCTATTTGTCTATCTGTCTATCTATCTTTCTATATTTCTGTCTATCTGTCTATCTATCTATCAATCTTTCTATATTTCTGTCTATCGACCTATTTGTGTCATAACAACAGTGTTCATTATGACATTTCCCCCCTTCTAAGCACTCCTTTCTTGTAATATCCTAAGAAACCTCCTTCTTTTTTCCCAGTGCATCATTTTCTGCTTAATCATATCGCTTCGCTTTGGTTTGGTTTGGTTTTTACCCCTCAAACGCATCACACAATGCAGCTTTAATTTTTCTTAGGGGGCCCCCAGATCAGTTCAGAGCACACCAGACCAGACCAGGCCAGAACCGATGCAAGATCCGAAACCAAAATGAGAAATGAAAACTCATCGTATAATAGCACTGTCGTGGCCCCCAGGTGTTGGCCGAGAGTGGAAGATCTTCACTTCAATTTGGGCATAAATGCAGTATAATGATCTCGAACGGGAAGAATAGCCACAAATTGCTGAAATCACATCAATTTGTCTGCAGCTACAGGAATCCCCACAAAAAAAAAACGAAAGAAAGAAAGAAGCAGACTGAAATAGTCATTACTCCAAGTGCCCGACTTTTGTTTTCTGAAATAACTTAATTCCTTTCAAGTTTCTAGGATGATCTACTAATGAAGCTTTCAAGTGATTGGTTGATGGATTCTCGGCATATTTGTATTATTTTTTTTAAAAGAAAAATGTAGCTAGCTCTTAGGAAATAAAATAATAGAACAGATGAGGGATAAAGTCTGGGAAATGGTAAGTTTAATAATGAAATTATGAAGTTTATTTAGATATTATTCTCCCTACAAACTATTACAATTCAAATCGGAAATTATGGTATTTTAGCCAACGTTGTGCCTTCCTTGTTTTGGCATATTTTTGTTTTTCATAAACGATCATATATCATTTGCTTTGAATGATCGGCGTTGCATTTAACTGGCCTCTTTTGTTATTATTTATGGCTTCATGCCCCGCGATGTTTGTTTGCTATTTCAGCCAAATGTGCAGAGATCGATGGCCAGGCCACCCATGCAACTTGGGGCACCACTAGCACCACCCCAGGTCGTTGGCCACGCCTCATGCATGCATTTATGTTGATTATTTATATAATCGGATGTGCACGCATATGAATTTTCCAAATATTTTTATTACTGACTGCAAGTCTTGAGCGTTTTGACTGACGTTTGATTTGTAATTGCAACAGACGCAGCAGCAGCCCCGCATGCCGCATAATTTCTAGCTCTTTATGTTTTTTTAGATTTCTGATTTTTGCCGAATGACAGCATTTTGGGTGGTCGCATCCCCCATGTCTATGACGTTCATAAAGTTTTGCGCACAGTTCTCGATTTCAAAGACCTAGAAGAGTCGGTCTGTTGGTCGGTCGAGCAATTCTCCTCCTCTTCTTGGTCGCAATTGAAGATTTCCTGTTTGGCCCGACATGGGCAACGTCATGATCATGCTGCTCATTATGGCAAGATTCTATAGAAAGCACTTAAATTGAATAATGTCACCCAAAAGCGCTGAAATTGATGCAGCAGCCGCCGCGCTGAGACGGCAATTTCGTTGGATCACTGGAAAGGGAATGGGAATGGTGAAGTGAGGATCGGGATGTGTATAGTAAAGTGAGGATCGGGATGAGGATGGATGGATAAGACGACGGATGCTCATTCGGCCGCTCACTCGCTGATGGTGATATGTCAGCAGCCGCCGCCGCGTTGGCATGTAATTCAATACGGGAAGACGGACGAATGGACGGAGGAGTGCGATCTGCTGAGTGCCAAAGTGTGAAGAGGCGCATTTTCGGGTAAAAAAAAAATAAATGTATTGTCTACAATTTCAGCCAGCGACAAGGAATTCAAAGTGCCAAGAGCCAAAAAGAAAATAGAATAATAATAATACTAAAGCCGACAAAATATGTGAGATAAGGTTGAATATCATTAGAGATGATCAGAAGTTAGAGACTGGTGAGAAGTCTACTTGAAAGTGAACATAGATTTGGGGACTATTTTAAATAAAAATTTTTATACCAAGTAAATATTTTGGAGAATTTTAAATTAGAGAATTGTTATACAAAAGAAAATATATATTTCTCTCCGGAAGACAATATATTGTTTTGGTTCTGCAAACAAGCCTCATCAGTACAAATTTGCAGATAATCTATCGACTTCAATTCTCTGAGATTAAAACAACAAATCATGTATGTTGGGCAAAGCATACAAGCTAGCATATTCTGCATGAATTATACTAGTTTTTTGCTCTTTTTGTTATTTTTTGTACCCAAGAATAATAATATAATATTTAAGTTTAAAGAAATAATTAAAAACAAAATAAACAGCAACTATATACCTTTTTAAATACCAAAATATACATTTTTTTATGATATTCTTAATAGTGTTTAGTATTTCAAATATGGCACCCATAAAAAAATTCACAAAAATTTCCAAAAAAAAACCGAGACATAAAAGACTTTTACAACAACAAAAAATTAACAAAGTTGTAAAAAAGTACAACATAAGCTCTTTATGGAAAGACATTTCAATTTTCCATTGAGCACTATTTCCTTTGATGTAGCCACATTTGTCACGCTCGCATCTCTGCCGTAATTACGGGACACGCAGACGAGACACACATCGGACAAGTCGGATACAGATAGAGAGATACAGATAGAGATGCCCAATGATAAAGACAGCCGCGACGATCTCAATCTTGTAGAGTCCACGGATCCGCGGCAAAAGTGAAAAGGGTCGTCGTCGTATGAATGTGAAGTGCCAAGCAAAGCACCGAAATAAAAGGAAAGAACTCTTTATGCTTTTTTTTTTTTTAGTATTCTTTAGTTTTGTCGAGTATCTACATATTTATGCCGTGTTCCTCTTCCATGTCGAACGAGTGTATTTTTGGGGGAACCTTCGGAATGAATGTCCAAATCGAGAGAGAGGAAGGAGCAGGGCGACAGACAGACAACGCAAATCAAATTGTAAAAGTGTTAAAGGCTGACACATTCGAGTGTTTGACGCGTGTATCTGTGTGTGCCCCCACCTGCTTTTTAGTGTGTTTGTGTGTGTGTGAGTGCGTGTCACGGTATCACTTTCAAAGAACATCGTCTGCCAGTCAAGGGCCACAAGGCAGGCAGAAGAAGCGAACATTCGCCGACAGCTGCATGAGAGCTTTTTTTTATAAAAGATCTTCCTCAGATCTTCTTAGTTAGGAAATGCCTTCAAGGGACGCAAAAAATAACTTAAAATTAGAGAAAGAAAATTATTTACAATAGGTTACAGACAATGTATAATATCTATTCTATATTTACTAGATATCTTTACTAATTTCAGAATACAAAAAGATTCCTTATTTGTAATATTATTTCTTGTTTACCTATTTCCTCTCAAAATTATATATTATTTATGCCAAAATTAATTGATTTCCTCACCTAAAACTAGGTAAACTATAAACATATGTATATTAAAACCCATAAATAAAGCCAAAACTCCTGAAATTTAAAAGACAACAAGCAACATTGATTTAATAATGAACTAACCCCCTTTTGTTTAATATTTATTGCTATAGGCTTTACATTTCGTTAATTGATTTCCCCACAAACGAAAAACATTTAAGATTTAATTCAATAAATTAAAATTTCCAGCTCCTCCTACTAAAAAACAAGCATTTTAAGTAGCAAACACGGGTTAAATACGATACTGTCCAGTTCCAAAGGCATCTACATAAATTACCAGAAGCCATACCAGGTCCAATCGATGCGAGAATAATGATCGTTGAAAGCCAGGCCCATAAATAATTTGGGAGTAAATGTTGTGTGAATGCTATTCCACACTCTGGAGAGCTCCTCCTCCTACGCTAAAATTCGCATCAAATGCTAATTCAACGGAATGACATCTTCTTAATTAGCCCACAAAAATTTGTTAATAGCTTCAAGCTAAATCAATAAATACTACATCTACTCCCACTCGATTTGGGGAAAAATGTTATGTTAATTGTTGGAGCAAACAGAACAATAAGCATGACTTTTACCACCACACTGGCCAATGGCCTCGAGGAATGCTTTGCTCTTAAAGAACAAGAGATTCGTTTCGACCACCTAAAAGAATTGAATCTCCGAAAAAACCCAAACGAAATCGAGAAAAATAAAAAAAATACACAAAAGGTTGGCTCTGACTCTAACAAAAAGTAGAACAAGATCGATCGCCGACTCTCGATTCGATTTGATTTCGGTTTGATTAGACAACGAACTGACTTTGCCCGCTGCCATTGTTCGGAGCCACAAGAAATTTGAATTCGCTTGTTGTGATCAAAATGTTTTATGACTGCCACACGTTGCCATTGAGGGAATCGAAGAAATCTAAGAAATCGAACAGATATCGGACTCTGACTAATTTGCATTCGATGCGGAAGCTGGAAAACTGCTTGTCATTTTGGAAGAACCCAATGGAAAAATAGGGTTATTCAATACAGAGGGGGGAAACACCCGCATGAAATGTATGGATAAGTTTTTTACCTTAAAGGTAAGATTGCTTGGGAGCTGAGATGTGGGAAATGTATTATATCGAGGCTTAGCACACTGAGTAATATAGTTTTAGATGCCTTTTAAAAGATGGCTTTGTTTTAAAAACGGTTGTATATTTCTTCTAAACTATATTTGGAACGAAACATCCATAGAATGATCACAACTTGGACTATAAAAAAGGTTATTAAAGTTACAAATACAATATTTTATTTATTATATTTCGGAATTCAACTTCAAATAGTGTCTCAATTTATTTAAAATCTGAATAATAATTGCAACTGTACTATACTTTACAAAGAAACATATAACAATTGTTTACAACTGTTACTATTTTTTAAGTATTTAAAAAGGTTCTTGAGTAAGTTAATAGAATATTATATTTCTTATTTTGTCACACTTCAACTTAAATCAAACAATTGTAAACATTTTTTTAGACATCTAGAAAATCAACAGACCATCCATAGAAGGAACATAACTTGGACTATTTTTTAGTGTTTATAAAATTTTCATGGATTAAATAAAACACTATTGAAGTTTTTTTTTATTTCCCACTTTAAACAAAAAGTGTATAAATTTTTCTAGAAATCTTTACAGAAGTGGTGTAAACTCTACTAGAACTGTACAGACTTCAATTACAGGCTTTGCCAGCATTTTTCTTCTTTTTTTTCCGCAAACAGGAAATATTATGCAGATCTTCATTACATTTCATTTTGATAAACACGAATGTAGTAGAACCCAAGAGCCAGGCTATTGGCATTTGTATCCAGCCTGGGCTTAAATTTAAGTTCGAGTCTGTTGCTGTTGCCCGATGCCCGCCGCCTGATAAACGAGCCGAGTTTTCCGTGGAAAACATGGTTATGGCTGCGGGGCCATGGAGGTGGAAAGGCCAGCTATGGAAAAGGTGGAAAGGTGCCACAAAGCAGCGGGACTGCAACTGGGTGTGGGTGTGTGTGGAACTGGTTGCTATATAGAGACTCCCACTACAGCCAGAATAAAGCTAGGAATACGCGTGGAGCGTGCCTCATAATTGGCAAAAGGCGAAACAGTGGCGGCGGCGATGGACGAGCCAGGCAACACGACAATTATTTGGGCAATGTGGTAAACGGTTTTTCGTTCTTTTACGTTGCCTCTTTCCTGCTGCCGCATAACTTGGCTAACAAGCAAAAAACTGTTGACCAAAAATTAAGGCTCGCAATGCGCGTGCAAAGAGTCACAGAAGCAACAGCAGCAGCAGCAGCCGCAGGAGCACACAGAGAAATGACACATCAGATAAGGCAATATCACCTACCAGGGTCCAAAAAAACCAACCAATGGGACCCAACCCGGTCAGAAGGCACTGGGAGAAAAAGGAATACTTTTAAGAAAGGATTGAAGACAGTTTTTGGAATGCCAGGAAAGCTTAGAGTTACTAAGACTTTCTTTACAAAAATGGTCATTATTAAACCTTAGGTAATATGAAATAAGATACGTAACGCCATAGGGTTTTTTTATGCTAGAGCTCATGGATCTGACTCTATTTTAAGATCTGTAAGCTCTTAAATTTGTGCAAATTTGTGCAAATGAAAGATTGCCAGTAGAACTCTCTGATCGCATATAGAAACTCAAATGTATACGCGTTATGCATCTTATTCTATATTTTGTCTTTAATTTAATCTAATCTATAAAATCTTTATGAATTATTTTGCAGCATCATATATATGTAAATATTTGAAATTTTATATTTATTTCAATAAGAAATAGTCTGTTATTTTTACTGTGTATTAAACAAGGCGACGACGCCGTTTGTCCGCCTCGTTGCCACAGAGCCACAGAGCGAGAGCAAGATGCAACAATTGATTGCCGCAGAAGGAACCCGAACCCGAACCCGAACCCAGACCAAAACCAAAACCAAAACCCGGCCAGGAGCTGCTGAACAATGCCGCCAGTTGCCTCAGCGATTCCAACTCCATTTGGAGTTCGGAGGCGGCTCCTCAGGGTCGTTGCACAGCAGCCACATAAACGACGTCTGCGTCGTTCCCCATTTGTACTTTGCAATGCAAAAGACGCGACGTCCTCCGCCCAGATCCTCCACCTCGTACACCTTCCCCTCACTTCTCCGAGTCGCAGCACCCAGCTCCCAGTACCCAATGCCGGGGCCATGTCGAGTACACGAAGTACAACACAAATTGTGGTGTCGAACATCGTGTTCCTCGGTACCCCGAAAAAAATCACAATGGCCCAGAGGACAGGAGGAGATGCAGAGATGCCGAGGAGGTGGGTTAGGCTGTTTGACTGACTGACTAGTCGGGCGGTTTTCGGGTGGATTTTTGAGGAAAAGTCTAATTGATGAGTGGCATGTCTCATGGCTAGACACATGCAGCAGCCGCAGCTCATTACCCCAATGTCTGGCATAGTCTCTGGCCTCTGGTCTTCTCAGATCTCTTGGCCTGACGACACACACAGAGACACACAATGGACGCATAAACCAAGTCGGTGGCTCGGTTGTCCTTCTCCCCGCCTCCCCCAGGAGACGCAACTTTGACGCATGAATAAGTAAGCGAGGCCAATTTTCATTTTCCAATGGCAATGCCAAGATCCGAAATTGCCGTCAAGCGAGAAAACTTCCAATGGGAGTGACAGCGAGTTGCAGAAAAATAATAATTGTAATAAAATAAAAGCTAAGACTTAGCTTCTGTATTTTATAATTCTTTTTAAGAAACCAAATCAACACCTTTACTCAGCACAAAAGATTTTAAATGGAAGCCACAAGCTTAGCTTAATCTAAAAATAAAATCAAAATGTCAGAGTAGCCATCAAGAAATCAGCATTTATTATTTGATACAAATTATCATAAGCCATTCCATAAATTAAAAATAAAAATCAGCTAATTGTACCACCATTGTTTGGAGTAAATACATGGGTAAATCCTGCTCTTTAAAAATAATGCAAAGGCATTAATAGGGATTTAAATAAAGCAATAAAAAAAGACGTGTTTCTTCAAGTCTCTGTACATATTTTTAATATCTAGCTAAAAAGTATTAAAATCTGGTGAAAAGCTTGTTGGAAATTGCTATATTTTAAAGGTTTTCCAAAGAAACAATCATAATAAAATAATATTCATAATAATACAAGTTTCTTTTTGACTCTCTAAAACCACTGCGAACGTTGGTGTGAATACTGTTGAAGTAAAAAATCGTAATAACACCAACGACAACAACTTTGGCAACAAAAAAGCCTACGTGACGTTGCACCAAAATTGACGAATATATATATTTTTTTGCTGTGCTGTGGCATTTATTTTTTTGCTTGGGCCACAGGAAGAAATAAATTGTTATTCTTCGAGTGGGGGGTTTTTTCTTCAATGCTCATTGTTGTTGTGGTATTGTTGTTGTTGAATTGTTGTTGTAGTTGTTGGTGTTTGTGTTGTTATTGTTGTTGGTGTGGCTGTAGTTGCTGCTCTTTAACACTTCACGTGCGAAATAAGGCAGCGAATAAGTAGAGAAGGCAACGAAGCAAGCGCTAACTTTAAATTAGCTTTGACAAGATAAATGATCAGGCATCGGAGGCTAAAAACGAAATGAGAAATGGATACTCCCGGCGACCTCTTCTTCCTCTTATATATACATATATATTTTTTTTTTTTATTCCTTGAGTTGAGCAAAGTACCCGGGTAATTGGACAGTGCGTTACGAAAAGATAGGGAGAGTTAATAAAGCTATATTATATTTAATTGATGTTATAAATTTTAGAGAATATAAGTAACTTGTAGTTCTTAGATATCGCTGTAGAAAATTATTCAGATCCCGGCCTACAATCTTTATCAGTTTTACTTTTTTGCTGACTTATTTTAGTTTTTAGTTTGAGATCCTTAATTAATTTATATGTAGGATCATTTTGTGTAGAAAACCTAATGTTAAGTGCTTTTTTCAATCAAACTTTTACAAATGATTTCCTTACAAATTACATTAATTCTTATTGCAATCTTTTAAGCTTCCCAAAACCCCATTAATGACTATAATTTAAGCATTAATCTTCTGAATAACACTGTACTTGGTAGATCTATCACAAGGCATTATGTGCAAATCCTCTCCACATTCTGTGGCCCTGGAGTGACCCCCAACAGTTGGGCTGGCATTCACGCCTCGTGCATCCTTATCCTCATTATGTTCGTCTCCGTTTGCGTCATTGGGTCTGCTATTTCAATCGGACCGGAAAGGCCGCAGCACTAAGTATATATAATTTGAGACGTCCCGGTCTCTCTCTCCGTCGCGGCTTCCTTCGTCTCGATCTTCCTCTTCCCTGTGGCACCCCTCCGAGGTGGTTCCGTGCAATTTACAATTGGCATTGGCAGCGAGGCGTCAAAAGGCTTATTAAAAGAAATTTGCAATTGCAACGGACAATGGACGAGGCGGACAGTGGCCAGCGAAACGAAGGAAACGAAACGAATCCATGGCAAAGCTAAGCCAAGCCAAAGTGGGGCCCAACAAACGAAGCCCATTTCGTATGGCTGCATCCCCGAGATGCACAGCTCGAGATTTACCATTCCCGTCGGCCGTCGAGCCATTTATGTGTATTTCTGCTGGCGGGTCCGCTGGGCCTCCTTCCTTCCATCCAACCATCCATCCATCCAGCCAGCCGGCCAGCCGTCTCTTTCTCTTCCTTCCTCTTTATAAGGCCCGATTGCACCACACAATCCCCCAATCACAATGGGGCAGGCACGAAACTCCACTTTTAGAAGGCACCTTATCTGTGCAACGGCATCATTATTTCACACCAGCCCAGCTGAAGGCCCAGCCATGGAGCCGCAGATGGGAATGGAGATCGGGCAGCAGGATCTGGTGGCTCAGGCGGGAAGTCGCCGGTACGACGTCGTCGTAGTCTGTGGCAGCCAGCAAAAGGGCACACAAAAACGGCATAAATATTATGGCCAAGCTGCGAACGAGCTGCAGGAGCCGTACGTAAACAGGGTTTAGGGATGGTCAAGGGATTGGAGAAGGACTTGGGGGATAGAGAAATATCTTAAAATTATATATTTAACAAGAAATTTTAGCAAAATGTCAATAGAAGGTTATATATCTTAAGGGTAACATAACATTCCATTTAGATAGAATTTTTCCGCTTTGTTTCTGAAATTTAATATATATAAGATCTATAGAAATATCTTTTAGATATATATTAAACCAGAAATGTTGTAGGAAAAAATTCTATATAATTTTTTATATCAGATAAAACTTTTTTGCACCTTGCTTCTGAAATGTAACATCTTTAAGATCTAAGGAACCTTTCTGATAAGGTAGTATTTTTTAAGATTTCTCAAGCTTATACTTAAGCTTGTTTAATCCCTTCTTTAACTTTATTTCCTGTACCAATTTTGAATATAATTTATTTTAGAAAATACTTCGTATTCGTGTCACGCACCCATCCTTGAACCCTGGCAAAAAGATCTCATATCGAAAACAGTACGTGGCCGGGCAATGCCATGAAATGCTTAAACATTTGAAGTAGAGCCCAAAGCCGGTCCTGGCACATCGCGATGTGCTCAAAGAGATTAGTCTGAGCCCATAGAGCAGCTTCGTGTTTCTGTTTCTCTTTCTGTCTCCGCGTCTTATTTCTTGTGGCAGATGTGGATCTTGGAACCAGGACAGAACGCAACCGCTCGCATTTTCCCTTAGCTTAGCTTAGACTTCAGGCTTAGTCTCGAACCAAGCTCTAGCTTTCTCTTGCCCGCTGGTCAAGCTCGACGTTGATGCCATTGCCGATGCCTGGACCACATTGTTTCCCGACCTGCAATAAATTATCGATTAGAGTGGGCTGCCTGCCGCTGGCTCTTTATGGACATTGGTTCAATGACCCAAAAAAAACCCGGGCTTATTACAAACCAAATTACACCACGCCACGTAGAGGTATTTGTTACGCTTTAATGGCTGATGTTTTGAGCTCCTAAAAGGTTCACGCCTACACTGACTCTTTTTTTGTTGAGGCCCTGCAACTGTACGATCGTTGTGCCAAGGTGTGAAATTTTGCAGCCTTTGCCATATTCCCCAAAGGCCCCCAAAAAGCGGTTCCTACTACTTCTTTTTTCTGGAGAGCGAGCAGGAGCAGAAGCTGGAGCTGGAGCAGCCCTAAAGCCTTTAATTTAATGCCAAGGCAATTCGCCTGACCGCCAGACGTGGCTGGAATTTTAAATGTATTTTTCCAGCCACAAGAATCCGAAAACCGGCGAACGGCAAAGTGTGATTAACGCGTACCTGCAACTCAGACGGGAATCGAGGACGAAGGCCCAGCCTTTTTGACACAAAGCTTGGGTCTTTGGGTCTCCAGTGTTCCAGTATCCATTCTCTGCTTTTTCGCATTTTGGCCACTCGACAGCCCTGCGACGGGACGTTGACAAAAACCCCGCGGGACCTCAGGGATCCTCATAAATGCGCGCAGAAGCTGCACAAAAACCCGACGAGACTCCCCGTTCTCCTCTATAAACCTTGGCTTTCAGCCCAGAGAGTCTTCTACCTGAATGGCAGTTTGTAACTTTTGTGGGGCTCGCGGGCCTAAATGCCCCAACTCGTTATGCTCACCGCAGCAGCAGCAGCAGCAGCAGGAGCAGGAGCAGCTATAGGCCAAGATAAGCAATGAGGAGGAGGAGGAGGAGGATGAAGCTCTGGCAGCACTTTAAAAAACTAGAGATTAGATGGGTTTAAAATACAAGATATATTAGCTTCTAGATGGTTTAAAAATTAGAGATATATTTAAGAGAGAAAGAAGAAGCAAAACATTCATTGAGAAAAGGAAAGCTTTTAGCATTTAAGGGTAAATCTTTCCGAAGATCATAAGTAGTAATGATCTAAAGATCTTGTCTCTATAAACTCCCTAATTTTCTTAGTGTAACGAATCCTCTCCAGCCTTGCAGTTCACTTTGCATGCCAAGCTCCCGCTCAGCGATCCCTTTTACCCGCCTTGGGCTCTCATTTAATGAGTGCATCGTCTGGGTTTTGGGATTCGGATTCGGTCTTGGGTCC
>VNJR01012216.1:0-52468 GCA_008042585.1 Drosophila punjabiensis | reverse complement strand
ACTTTTCACATCTAAATATATTCAATAAAACCGATTCATTGATGGTAAATAAATTAAAATGTATATTTATTTTATACAAATATTTAATAATTACTTAAAATAATTGGTATTGCAATACACAATCATAATTTTTTTCCAAATTACAAATTGAAAGGCACTGCCGCTTATCTCCAAATATCATTTTATATGCCGAAAAACTTCTTTCTACATCACAAGATGTAGTTGGGGCACATTTGTATTTTATAAGGTTTTGATTTTGAACATGTCCAAGATCAGACATGACATCAGTACCATTTAATATATTATTGATTTCGGAAATAGTTTCATAGTCTGGATTTCTTTTTAGTACCATTTCAAATTTTTTGTTTACCTCCTTTCCAAATAAATAAAACTTTAATAACTTGCATAACTCGAGTTGAGAGTCACAACTTTATATACAATAAAATCTTTACAAATAAAATTAAAAGCTACATGCCTAAAACAGGTAAATTTTAAATTTATTTAAAATTTTTGTTATATTTTTAATTAATGTTTACTCTTTAGGTTTCCACAAACATTTGCCTAGCAACATTTTTTATTTACAATAAAAAATAGATATTTAAATAGTTTACCACTGTCCCAATGTCTTAATAGGACTTAATTCTGATTATTTAAACATTTTTAAATTTAAGAATACTAATAACTCAAAATAAAGAGAAAAAACTTTATAAATTTAAAATTACTAATAGCTCAAAATAATTAATTGTGTTTCATCTATCCGTTAAAAAATATACTGTTTACTAATATAATGTGTAACACATAACAAATGATTTTAGAAAAGTAGTTTTTATATTTTATACAGACCATAAATGGGCAGTATGTAGCCTTCAAACAAGGAGCTTTCTTTTATTAACTTTAATTTCCTTGCTTATATTTTGCATATATTTTGCATATTTTGCATATATTTTGCATATTTAGCATATATTTTGCATATTTTGCATATATTTTGCATATTTTCGACATATTGGCTTGCATATTTGTTGCATATATTTAGCATATTTTCAATATGTGTTGAAATTTGTAATATTTGATCCATATAATGTCTAAATACAAAATTTGGCATCAATCGGATAAAAAATAAGAAAATATGCAAATTCCGAGGTCTAGTTATATATTTAACATCTAAAAAATAATTAAATGAAGGTTCTGGAAAAAGGGTGATGTATATAGAACTTTTTATATGTATATATACCTTTGTAATGAACATCGTTTACTATGTTTAAATTAACTTGAAAGAAAACAATGCAGTATAAAGTTTCTTTAAAATGTAATCCCCAGAATTCTATAGTTTAGTTTTGGCCATGAAAACTCTCTGAAAAATAGTAAGTTCTAAGAAAAATGTTTAAATTAATGCTTGCTAAAACGAAATAAGTTGCAGTTGTTTATGTTATTTCCGTTTAAAGCTTAAGGAGTTATGTCTGCCTACACCTGTAGCTTTAGTTTATGACTTTAAGCAAACAGTATGTAAATAAATAAATAAATATACAAGTTTTATGTTATTTTAAATAATAATATCTTAAAAGCTGAAAAAATGTTATAAATAAAGTAAATAAATTATGTGTTTGGACAAGAAATTGATTTAAACTAATTGACTGACAAAAAAAGTTACCCAAAAGAGTAACAAAGTTTCATAAATAAACACAAACAAATAAATATAAAAAACTTAATTGGCCATAATATTTTTCCCCCTGTGCGCAGGCCAGGCAATCAAAAACATCTGCCACACATGGTCCATAAATTAATAATCTCCAATTATTCGCACTAACGATTTGTTTCGAGTGTATTGAGCGTGGAGCGTCGCTGCTGATTGAGGCGGATGGATGACGGCAATCGGAGTTGGCCAATTTTCTAAACTCTCTCACGCTCTTCAATTGAACCGAACTTCCTCTTTCACTTCCTCCTCTTGGCTTTAGCTCTAGCACTCACTCTCTCTCTCTCTCTCTGTCTTGCTCTCCAATGGTTTGATTTCCATCTCTTTCCAGTTGTGCAAAACTGCTCGCTCTCGCCCCTCTCTGTGCGTCTCCGGCGCTCCCTCTCCGTCTCCGGCGCTATAAGTAAGTATTTTTCGTTGAAAAGCATCTGCAGCGTAATTAGCTGGGATCAGTTGAACGCTAACCGTGCCATCGAGTGGAAGTGGATTATTATTGCCCAGAGAAGTGCCGAGAAGTGATCGCAGTGTGATAGCAACCTGAACTGAACTGAACTTAGTTGAGGGAATACTGAGAAATATCGAACCGAATCGAACCGCAGCGAACCGAATTGCTTTTCAGGCACATCACGTATACGCCCTGTTTGCCCACCTTGAAAATGTCGCTGAGAAAGAGCTTCCTGGGCTGCCTGCTGGTGGCCACCGCACTAATAATGCTGCATCATGTCCAAGCCGATGTCGATACAAACGAAGTGGACAGCGGAGAAACGTACAGTAAGTGATCGGTTTTCGTGGATTTTTAATCAGATTTAAAATTTTGCGGTTAATAAACACACGAAAAATCTGGAAAAATTTAAAAAAGAAAAGTATAAATGAAAAGTGCAAGGTCTTGAAAAATTTTTAGTGAAAAACATAAATAATGTTGATTTTTCACTTGTGTTTTTGGGTATTAATTGCGTATTTTTTCATTTCTAAATTGCTTCTATATAAGGTCTGCACAATACATCTGTTGAACGTCTTTCCTATTAATTTAATGATTAATAAATAAAAATGAAAAATGAACTAGAATTTATGACTACAAAATACTCTAAAATAGTGCAAATTTTTGTGAAGAAATCATATTTAGAAAAAATGAAGTTCTAATTATAATATTCTCGAATGTTCTGCAAGATAAATATGATTTAAGATTTCAACACATAAATAATTCCCTATCTACAATATAAAATCTCAATCATTAAAGTAATACCACCGATTTTGATCTTCAAAGTAATACCTCTTGATCCTTAAACCTTTGTCTTACACTAATCTTCCATTATTACCTCTCAAAACCCTTAGTGCTCCAAGGCGTAAAGGTGTATCCCCATGATCGTCAGTGTGTCCTGGTCGGCGGATTGTGCGTTAAAAGCGAAGATTGCCTGGAAGCCACCACAAACCGGGGCCTGTGCCCCACCAGTGCCGGCCACGGTGTGGAATGCTGCTATGAATGTGAGTAAATGTGCCGGCGCCTAGGGTCTGTTTCACCCTGCTTAAAACCCTCTTAAAAAAAACCCCCATCAGTCCGACGCTTGTCGTCCTCCTAAGCCACCACTTCCATGACTAACCCTCACTCCCATTCTATATAATTGGTACTCCGTAATATATCCCTTACTAATCCCGAACCTTGATCCATTCTGTATGTCCTGCCGCCCTCGAAAACAACACCAAACGCCAAACGTCATCCCGTTGCATCCCTTTGCAGTGCCGGTGAGACCAGCGCCCTGTGCACAGCACCTGGGACAATGCATGGACAAGTGCCACCTGAGGCTCCATCGACCCGGTAACGACTGCGAGAATGGCCAAGTCTGCTGTGTCCTGATCTAGTTATACTTACGCATATATAGAAGCAAACACACACACACACGAATACATACAACCCATGCACAGGGAAAAAATTATCTATTTGGGAAGAAAAAAGTGAGCAAATCATCATGACATTTCAATTAGTTTTGGGAAATTAACACAATTTTATATGTTTTTTATTGAAAAAATTCTAGGTAAGATAGAAATGTAGTCTTTTTGTGAAAAGTATAAAGATTTATTTTGACTTTTACACTCTCTTATTTTGGAATATTTTGTTTTTAACTTCGTTTTCAACCTAAAAATTCATAAATTCAATAAAATGATGATGGAAATATGAACAAACTAAATTATAAAGAAGAACAAATTCAATTAAACTTAAACACTTTAGTACTTAAAAAAATTATTGACCTAACGATTTTAGCAGAAGTTACAATATTAAGAAAAAAATTGTGAAAGTAATTTTATGCGAGTAAACAAATGGCTTAAACTTTTTCTTAACATTGACTAAATCAAAAATCAATGAATTCCTGATTAACATAACGTAAAAAATATGTAAATGAAATTTTTACTTAACAAAAATATGTAATCAAGCTGTAATACATCTAGTTCAGTTAAATTAACTTTGAATAATATAAAAAATTTATTTTATTTTATTTAATTTTTAAATATAAAAAAAATATATATTCTTTATAGACCAACTAACATTTTAATATCTAATCTGATATAAATAATGAGCTCACTTTTGCAAATTCTTGGTATGTAGGTAAAGGACGTTTTCCCTGTGCAAACACACACGCGACACACATACACACCGTACATAAACATGTATTTATTTAACTATATGTATATTAATTATATTTGTACGAATACTTTTGTATGGAAACTTAGGAGTCCCCTCACAACCACACATACACACACACATCCATCCTACCCCAAACAGCTTAAAAATATTTGACTGCTTCCAATAAATGCATTGTAAATATTTTCAAAAACAATCTCTCTCACACGCACACAGTGGCATATTGGCAGGGGGATTATGTAAGTATGGGTATGGGTCAGCTGATCACTGGAAGTCTGATCCCGTTATCAGCGGAGAGTTGTGCCGTCACGTGCCCCTCTAAGTACAGTTCTGTGAGCAGAAGGAGAAGCCGAATCGAAAAGAAAACAACAAAATAAATAAAATTGGATGAGGAATTGGATGGTTTATATATAGACGATGATGATGACGATGAGCCAGCCCAAATTATGAGATGAAAACAAAGCTTATCGCCGCCGATTCAATGTCAAGTTCAGATCCCCACAAAAATCTAAATCGTTCTTTGGACGGCCTCTCTATTTTTTTGAATTACTCTCCCCAACTATATTGAGCGATGAGTTCCAAAAACAGTTCCAAACGAAAATAAACGACCTTGCGAACATATATCTTTCACGTCCATGCGCCACGTACTCTCCGATATTTGGATATATATATATATGTTTGTTTTTGTACATTTATTGTTTGTATTTTGTTCAGTTATGCATGGGATTTCATTGCTAATGTTTGGACGCCTATTCCGTTCAGTTATTTATAGTCTATAGGGTCACTTCAGTTTAGTTTTTAGTACGTTTTCGGCCAGAGCAGTGCTCTTGAGTTGAATGAAACCGCATGCAAGGCGGCATTGAGGCAGAACATGTGTCTATAGTTTGGAATAGTTGGGGGATTATATTGGTATAAGGGTACTTGCAGGCTTTATCTGTTTAAGGAAGCTTTGGATCTCCTTTGGGGGGGAGTAGAAGATTAAAAAAGTTATGTTTTTAGATATTAAGATGGGCATTGTGCTTGGACATGGGAGTTTACAAAGAAATATGAAGTAAAAATCTTAAATTTGTTGGTTTAGCAGAGCCTAATAAGTTTTTGTTTCCAGAATGTATATTTTTTATGATTTTATACTCGTAATTCTTATGATAATTATGTAAATACAAAGAAATATGCAGTAAGAACCTAAAATTTATTTGTTTATCAAAGAAAGCTGAAAAGTCTCTCCAGAAAAGTCTTTTCTTTTGATGTAAGTTTAATAATTCTGGATGTCCCTGGATGTGATTCTTTTCATAGTAAAAAAAATATATTCTCTGGCACGTGATTTACCCCGATAAATAATTAAAAATATAAGAGTACACTTTTATTTACAGATAAATATATATTCTCCCCTATAATTCATATCAGTCATCTCAGAAATGAAGGTTCCCTTAAAGAATCTGAAACTCACACAAAGTTTAATGTTTATCAAGCTCTTTAGAAACCATATTTATCCCCTTGAAAGCTAAGGAAAAAGATAAATAACTCATCAGATCTTCAATACCTTATCTCATAACCAACTTATATCTCATAATCCACTTATATCTTTAAGATCCATAAAAATCCTCCTCCCAAGTGCATTGCATCACTCTCGCTGCACTCGATAGAATTCATTGCCATTGTCGTCGTCTGGCAATTAACCAATTCACTTAACCCGCCAATGCCAGTGACAGTGAAAACACCGGCCTTGTCTGGACACTTTTTGTGATCTGAAACGGAATAGTACTATATTTTCTATATGCTATATATGCGGCAATTGAGTGAAATCTCTTTACTGCGTCTTAGATTGCATAAGCTGAGATGCAGTGATACCGTGAAATCGCTTGAACCCGAACCCGTAATATTTTTACTTAATTTTTATTTATTTTTAAGTCACATTTTTTTTGTGAGTAGGAAAGTACCGGCGTTCCATGAGGCTTATCAAGGCGGCTCATCAGCCCCGGGCATGTCACATAATAAATTATTTATGTGGGTTTTTTTGTAATTATTTTTTATTTATTTTTTTTTGCAGTCGCGTTTCTGTTTTGCTGTTTTCCACTTTTTGCATTTGTTTACGTTTTCGATTTCGTTTTTGCCAGCTAATGCCTAGCATTTGCACCAAAGCGAAACTAATAAAACTTTTTGTGTCTGTGTGGATTTCGAGGGGGGCTTAATAGGGGTTTTAAGGGGGGTTTAAGGGGGTGCTAAGGCTCGGGTAACGCTCATATTTCATGTCATAGTTCGCACTCATTTTAAACTTGACATAAAGCTGTGTTGGCGCTTGCGTCTCATATCCTGCGGGCAGTGCAACGCAATTTGCATCTCCGCTCCGTGCTCCTTTGCTTCCTCGCCTCCCCCCTTTGCCCTTTTTATATTTTGTGCTTTTATTTTTTTTTTTTAATTTTTTCCCATGTGGCAGAGTGGAGAGTATAAAAGAAAATGATTTTGTGGCATAAATTAACGCCGAGAGGCACACGGAACACTATTAAAAAATACGGATCCGCCAGAGCACACACACACACGGCTTCGTCCTGGCTTCGGCCAAAAGGATGTGGCTGCGGCGGTGCAAGTCGATGGCTTATGGAAAAGTCAGTTCCTGGATCCTGCATATTCGTTGCCTGCTCTTCATGTTTGTCAGAAGGTGGAAGGTGGTGGGGGGAGCCTTGACTCCACGTCCTCAACGCAATTAATCCTTTTTCACAGCCCCATCGCCGGCTCATCCTTTTGCCCGCAAAATGACTTTTTAAGTTAATTTCTTGCTGCGTTGAGAATCTTCAACGAAAAATGAACGTTTTATGTACATGGCCATATATCGGAGGCCTTTGTTTTTTAAGTTTTTAAATGCCACAACCAACCATCCATTCAAAATTTGTGCAATAAAGGCTTTTATATTTAGCCATAAGCTTCAATTATTTGCTTAGCAGAGTTGTTGTGTTTTATATTCGCTTTTTTTGTTAGGATCAACAGGTCCGTGTGGTGCATTGTTTGCTGCCAAATATTTGGGTTAGTTAAACCCAATTTAATGGTCCGCACAATGTCAACATAACATCACATATCCTTAATCACACAGGACAAAACACAGTGCTGGCGAAAAGTGTGAGCTGGTATTTGAATTGATTGTATAATAAATATATATTTAGGGATTTTTAACTAAATAAAACGGATACAAATAAGATGTACCAAATATTTCAAAAATTAAAATATTTATATATACATTTTACCCTTGAACTCTATTAAATCCTTTCATAATTCTATTACAAAATCTTGTCTTAAGAGTCTCCCTAATTTATTAACTCTAAATATTCCTTACATATTGAATAACTCAACACTTTTGAAACGCACTTTCTTCGTCAGCTTTGAAGACTTTGAAATTTCGATGCAAATTGGTGTGCAAATGGCATAAAATGAAATTACCCAAAATCCTTTGACAAATATGAAAGTGTTCCTTCACCCCATCCCCTTTGCTATTCTCGGGTAATGCCATTAAAAGCGAGCAAACGAAAGTGAAAATGAAAATGTTTTCCCATAGGCTGAGCTCTGTGGCTTCGCCTTTTGATGATGATGTTGAAAACGTTGTGGTTGTGGTTGCCAGGTTGCCAGGTGGAGATCCTGGCATAAGGACACCTCATGTTCATGCGTAGATGAGATGTATTACTTGCTACCCCTTCTCCCTTTTAGAAATTCCCCTACAATTAGCCACAATTTTTGGTTGCGATGTAGATAGATGCTTGCTGACCCCCGGAGGCAGAATCTTCATTTTTTGTGTAACAGGATTAACCGCAATTTCTTTAATTAAAATTTCCATCATCATCCAACCCTCCCCCTAAGCCGGGGCTGGAAAAAGAAAAAGGATTGTAAATTACGCTGTCAGTCAGTCCCGAGAGTCAGTCACTCAGTCTGTCAACAACAATTAAAACGGGAAGCAGCGGCAACAAATTAAAAATTCATCTTCCGCATATCCCATGGATTTGTATCTTGTATCTAGTAGTCCTGTAACCGGGGCATCCTGTGGCTGGCATTCTCTGGCATCCTGGGGTTACTTGATGTGGTCCTTTTTTTAATTTGATTGGCGCTTCTTGGTGCGGCGTTTCCGGTTTTTCTTTACTTACCACCTAGCAAGGACAGTTCCTTGATTAGCTCACTGGCTCACTGAATGCGAAAGGAGTTGGTGTCCTGAGGGTGGGATAATTATTTTTTTCCTTTTGGATATTTTTGGATATATTTGCTCAAGACACGAGGCCTACTTACTTGGGCAGCAATCATCAGGACTGATTGGGTTTGGATACCTCTTTTTTTGAACCCTTTTTTTTTTAATTCTGCAAAGTTGCAGTTTTAATTGAAAACCTTAATTTTTTAGGTGTTCTTCGAAGTATCTAAGAAAAGGCCTCAGGTAACACGCGATTTTAAAACAAAATGAAATTGATACATAAAAAGAAATACTCTTTAAATATTTATTTTTCACCATTAAAAATCAAATAAAAAGGTTAATGTTTTCTCAAGTATACACTCAAACCTTGAGGGATTATTTTAAAAATCTTATTATCAATATTAAAGTTAGTATCTTGTATTAATTATTACTAAATCTTACTAAAATCCTTTTTAAGTATTTTCATTATTTTTATTTAATTTAAATATGTTTTTATATTAATCCTCTAACATTTAATACCCTTGCTAACCGCACTCAATGAAGCACTTTTTATATTTTATTTTTTCAACATTTTTCGGGATCTCCGGGGGTCCTGCAACTTTCTGACTTTTGTTGTGTGCAAATAATTTGCAGCTCGTTCGCTCTCGCTTGGCGTCATTAACAATGTACGAAAAGCGGGGGGGAGGAAATGGTAGAAAGTTTTATCTAATTAATGAAACTTCAGCGCAACGTCAAGAAGTCGGGCGAAGGAACCCCTGGAAAAGTCGTGGAAATCCAACGAAATACGCTCCTTGATGTCGTATTGTTGACAGTGACGATACTGTTAAGGATAACTGGGTGGAAGGCGGTACAACGTGGCGTATGATTGCTTTTGTGTAAACAACCAGCCATGAACATATATATATCTATGTCGCTCTCTCTGCTCTTTACTCTTCATTTTCTATCTTTTTTATATATATATATTTTTTTTGTATCTTCCGTCAAAAGTTTTTTAATTAGCAACAAAAAGTAAAGGGTTAAATATCGCGTTGAAAAGTTTCGGCAAGCTAACAATTAAGTTTCGGCAATGCCGCTGACACGCCCCCTTCCTTTTCGGAGGAAAGGAGTGTGGCATGTGGCAGGGGCAGAGGCGGAGGCGCGAGTGCAGATAATGAGTATTAAGCAACACTTACTCGCAATTAAGTTTTGCTCCAGCCGACGCCGCCGAAGCTGCGTCCTTCTTTGTTGACTTTTTTCCGGGCTGTAATTACGCGTAATCGCAAAATTAATTCCTGCACATGACTGCACCGCTCTCACCGTTGGACAGAATAGCGGAAAGGGAAGAAAGGAAGGAAGAAGGAACTGCAAGAAGGAGGTAAGGATGCCAGGATTCTGGATTCCCGTCTGGCAATAACCCGCAGCCAAAGCCAAGTCAAGGATGCGGCCATTCGACCACCAACTGCTGCCTGGATATACATATATATGCATTAACAATTCAAGCGCACAGATAAAAGCGCGTAATATTCATGAGATTTGTTTTATGAAGCGCTAACAATGCGTAAAGCTAAAGCTACAATAGCCACAACAAGGATAGCGGCGGATAGCCAAGTTAAGTGGAACACCTTTCCCAGGACTCACTGCCCAACGCCACCGCCAGCAATGACTGCAGTGGCCGCAAAAGTTCTTTTCGACTTTCTTTTGTGTAATAGGAATACTCTTACTTCGGGGCAGCTGCTCCTGGACATAGTCCATGTCTATCCATGATATCTTTTACAAGGATCTTGAGAAAAATTAACTGAAAGTTTGAGAAAAAAAGGGAAGGCATTATGTAGAAAAATACACAACTATTAGAGATTTTATTGATATATAAATCGATTTTTCATATAAAATGTAAGATAAATGGATTGTTTGTTTGATATATCGGACCATTATAAAAGGTAAACTCAGACAAAAAAATTATATAGAACTTTTCTGATACCTATTTAAACATTTTAAATATTTAAACGTTAAATGTGATATTCTTTGATGTTTAAACACAAATATTTATGTTCATATAAAATAATATGTTCAATATAAAATTTAAACCGACAATTTTATCGATACATTTTGCTTGATATTCAATTAAATACATTAGATCGTTTTTCAAAATTATCTTTATTATAACATTAAGTGCAACATTTTTCGATGTTTAAAATAAATATTGTGGATATTGTATAGAGCGTGATATTTCATTGATTTATCATGTTGGACTAAAAAATGTTAACATATTTAAAAAGGTTTTTATATATTTTTTACAATTTATAATATCTATTCAAGGTATATAATAGTATTATTAATATTGAATACATAAAAATATTTTATTTGCAGCTTAAGAAGTTGGTTTCCTTTTTATTTATATTTATTTTAAAATTTAGGGTATTTCCATAGTGTGCTTCCCCTTAAAGTCAACTTTTATTTTCAAGTTTTTTCCTCTCACCAATTTCTGGGTTTTTCTTTCGACTTTCTTTCCTTGACTGGGCAATTTTTCACTTTCGCAAGATGGCAGCGCATTTTAATGAGACACCGGACAAGCAGGGCAGGCAGGCGGTCAGCCCAGAGAGCAGGGGATTATCCTGGCTGGCGGTTATCCTGGCTGGGAATATGAGGTGCATTTGCATTTTCATTGGTGCGATATGTTAATGACCTGCTTACTTTGGCCCCCTCGGAAAATGCTCAGCCATCTAGATATCCTGCGAGAGGGAAAAGCGCTGCAAGTGTTGGTGTTTGGAATTACTTAAGGATTTGTTGTGCGATTGCGATTAGGCGGTTACACGGGACAAGTTGGATAAAAGTTGATCCTGCCGCCGTAATTAGCCAGGTCATTTATCATTGTTATAGTCCTGGTCCTGGTCATGGGTTCAAACTTCAATTGAAATTACACTTTATTCAATTTATGTTCTGGGGAATTTTTGGTGTAATTTTCACATTTGGCATTTGACTTGTGCCCTTAAAATCTAATTTGTGTATTTTGCTTAACGCTTCAATAAATAATTGCAGAAAAATTTCGCATTTACATAACTGTGGGGATAATTTTGTGAAATAACAAAAACACGAAACACGAAAGCAGGGGCAAAAACAGCAAATATCAAACAGGAAAAACTCTTTTTGCTCGGCTTGCTCGGTATTATTTACATTGCACTTTTGTTGGATTTGCATTTGTGTTTGGGTTTGATTAAATAAAGTTTTCGATTTTGCACGAATTATACGGCGCCAGAGTCAGGGCGAATGTTAAATGAAGAGAAAAATTGCATTTAAAAGCCAAAAATTGACAAAAGTCATTTCAACATTTTAACATTTTGCCAATGAAACAAAACTCAATTTGACGTGGCTCTTCTTGTGTGTGTCCTATGTGTGTGTGTTTCTGCGTAACTGTGTGTGCATGTGTGTGTGGGAAAAACATTAAAATAATTGTTTTAAAATCCTTTTGTCAGAAAGCAAAGTAAATTATAAACACACATGCGGAGAGACGACATGACAGACCGGCACTCAGACGGACGGAGGATATAGAGAGACAGCCTGGGAGTCAGGATAACATTTGCACATCACAAGTCATTGCATCCAGGACTCCAGTGAGCCATTAAAAAGGATATGACATCTGTGCGAGCGAGCAGTGCAGGGCGCCAGGACGCAAGGACAACTGGAAAAACATGCCAGAACATTAATTTCATGGAGAGTTTCTCCTATGCAAATCCCTTATAGTTTTAAGAAAAGAAAAGTATGAAAAATCATTTAGTGCACAGCTGGGAATAAAATTGGTCTATTTTGATTTGTTACCAAATATGGCAATATATTGCTTTGGCAGGCATTTTGTGCATACAGAATACATGCATTTTCCATAAACCGAAAAACCAGCAAAACGTTTCAATTTTCCCAATTTTATACATTTGCAAATATTCGGTACATTTCTTCGTTTATTTTTTGTTCTCCTTTGTCAATTGGGGCCGAAATTCTTTTATTTTCTGGGAATATTTACACTTGCCGGAGTGGAGAGGCCAGAGAGGTGGAGGTGGGAAAGCCAAAGCCGTCGTAAGATGAAGTTGGGCCAGGAATCCAATCGGAGCTCATTTCATCGGACTGGGACGCCTCAACGACTCACCTTTGCCAGCTGCTCAATACAATTGTACAATATTTATTTAATGTAAATGAGAAACGGAGCCCAGGCCACATGCGAGGGGAGCGAAGAACAGGAGGCGGAGCAGCAGGGCATACAGGTCCTTTGCTGCAGCAGCAGGACCTCATCTAGCAGCAGTCCCCAATGCGGGCCTTCTCTGTGAGAGAGTGTGTGTGTGTGTGTGGCAATGCATTGAAGCAAATTAAAATTGGAAATTAAATGTTTACGAAGCACAAAAATGTTAACGAAAAAGTAATTGCTTTTCCAACTTGCCATGAATTGAATGGGATCTATAAGTGAAGTGATATAAGGATAATAGGTCTAAGAACAGCAGTTACTATTTCTTATTTATAATATTTATAAAACATACTTAAAAAGTAAGTCAAATATTTATAGTTTTAAGGATTTCAACATAAAGGGACACTTATTGACACTAAAAAATTTTATTTACTTTTAATTTTATTGTAAAAACCAGTAAAGCCTTAGTTAAAAGTGTTACTTTTTTTACCTTGAGACCTTATAGAAATGCATTTATTAATTTAACAATATATTTACTTCTGTTTGTCTTGTAAAAACCAATAAATCCTTAGTTAAAAGTGTGATTTTATTATCCCGAAAAACGTATAGTTTTAGTTATTAATTCAACAAAATATATCCACTCTAATACTACCTTCCCCCCAGTTTACTTATAACAAATTTCCCCTTATATATATGTGTTATTTTACTTACCTCTTTATCCCAAGAATTCGAATATCCTTGTTTGCATTTTCGCCTGCTGCCAACTGTCAATCTCTGCAGCAGGACCCGTATTTAGCCAAGCAACAAGTCAGCAAAGGGTTTACTCGACGTTGTGCATCATTATCCTGCCATCAGCAGTGTTCGGGGGGGATCGGGATCGGGTTGTGAATTGAATGGAATGATATCGTGTATCCACATGCGTCGTCGCCTCTTCTCGTTTTCGCAGGAGCAGGAGCTTCTTCTCGCAAGTTAACATAGTTTGTTCGGTTTGGTTTGCACAACGGCCGCCGCAGGATTCATTGTAATGCTCAGCTCGGGTGTCTTGTGGTTTAGAGTTTTCCCTTACCCCCCCGTGCTCTTCCTGTTCCGGTGCTGTTTTCTTTTTGCTCCTTTTAATTTCCGCTCCGTTATGTTGCCAACTCTGGCTCTCAGGCTCACTCGGGCTCTGTGCCTCTCAGGCTTAGAGGGTCTCCTTTTTGGTCCTTCATCGTCGTCATTGGCTCCTTCTTGGCCTGTTGATGTTGGCCAGGTGAGGCAGCTGAAGCTGAAGCTGAAGCTGAAGCTGACCCCATCCAGGCCGGACATGCAGTTCACGTTCACATTTCCTTTCCAGCAATAACAAGGCGGCGGAGTGGGGAGTGTGGAGGGAGGAGTGTGTCACGGAGGAAGCGGGAATTTCAAGCAAAACGCCAATGGCCAATTCGGGCCATCGTCTCACCGGAATTCAGGAAATGCCATAGCCCTGGTCGTAGCCGTTACCGTGGCCGTAACCTGATGAAACCAAACATGTTAGCCGCCGAGGCAGCTAAATTGAAAGACAAGCGGCTAATGCCCGCAGGATTTTCTGGGGCCACTTCCGGTCTTTGCTATGACCAAAATGACAATAATTTTCACGATCCTGGTAGCAGGATTTTAGAGTTCTTTCTTTTTGAATAATTTTAGATAAATAGATTTACAAAAATCACTTTTAAGAATTGATTTTTTAATATAAACTATGGTGAGAATCTAATAGATTCAATCTATGCATACATTATTGGGGTACTGAAATCCCTCAAAAACGTGTCTAAAATACATAAAATAAAATAATGTAAGTAAGAAAATTTAGTCTAAAGTGTTGTAACATTGTTTTGAACATAATCTTAAAGGGTTTTGATAATCCTTGTGATTTCTGTAGCATCCCCGAATTAAAAATAAAATAAAATAAAAAAAAAATAAGAAATAAATTTACTTTTGCAAGGCAATCCATCAATCATGTAACACTTCCCAACACTTTGTGATATTCTGGACTCAAGACAATTTAAAATATATTTTATTTGAATACATATGTATTTTTTTCTTAATATATTTTTTTTCTCCCTTTGGCACTTTTTAAACCATTTTATAATATATTAACCTATACTTTTACAACCTTATATTAATATTATGAACATAAAAGAACTGATTAAGCAAGTTACTTAAATATAAACTTTGACCCTTTTAATTGGCATCATGTTTTCCTATTTTTTAATGGTTTTCTGTTTTAAAAAATCAACTACTTTTTAAACTGAAATCGCCCCCAGGTTATATTGGTTAAAACTCTTTCCACGTTGCCACACTGATTGTCATTAAAATGTACAATAAAACTTTTATTGTTTGCTTGCCTTATTGTATGTTGTATGTGGTGTGTGTGTGTGTGTGTTTTTTTTTACAGGCAGCCAAAACTAATTAATATTAAAATAGCAGGCTCATAAAGTGATTTTGTTTTTGTTTAACGACAACTGCCACACGCACCTGTCTGTGTGTGTGCGTGTGTGCCGCGTGCGGCCTAAAATTATGCAACGCGTTTTTTATGTTTAATAAAACAAACCCGGCCGGCGGCCAACTATTAATTAACATGTTAATTACAATTTTTCATTGGCATAAATGTGAAAATGCAATTTGTAAAATGTCGCCAATATTAATTTTATGCACGGGCTTTACCGAACATATATATATATATGTGTATATATATATATATACAGGAAGCATAGGGGCAAAAGGACAGAAGGGAAAGTGGGCTGTTAGCTCCTCTAATCGAAAAACTCGCTCAGGTGTATTATGCATGGGTTGGTGGGTGCAAAATATTGTGCAATGGCTGGAAAAAACCATTAATATTCTTATTTGCTTAGCCGATGATGATGGCAAAATTGTTAGGTGCAGCGGTCCCGATTTTCCGGGCTATCCCTCTTGATATATATTTTGCTCCACATTTTGATTGGCAATCTAAAATGCGCCGGCACATATACATATATATATATACAGATATATGTATATATCGGTGGACGGTGGGGCAGCACTAACACACACCTTTGTGTGTGTGCACAAGCTTGTTAAGTTTTATTTAAATTCGAACTGCAGTTTGCCGACCGCGTATCGGCCAGGAACTGAAGCTTGTACCAGGGATCCGGTGGATGAGGGGCAGCTGGTTGTCCTCGCTCGCGCCTCGAGCGCCGTCGCTGCGCTGTGATTGTCAAAGGATGCGGCTAGGAAAATAATTAAAAATTCCATTTAAATGCAGATTAGCTTCGCAAAATGCAAGAGTACAAAATTATATAGAAAATTCCCCTGATCTGAACCCACACACACCTCTATATAGTACATGTATATATGCTTCAGCAGCTTTAATAATAAAATGTTGCCTAAAAATATGCAGATCGCGGGGGGACAAGCGGTTTTCGGAAAAAGGCAGCGAGTTGGAAAACGCTTTTCCGTATGCATGCTCGGTCTCAGGTAGTACCGAAGCTCTCTCTTCAGGTGTGCCAATTATTCATGAGCGTTGTAATAAAATCAAAATAAGTTTCTATAACAATTGAATTAAATATTGAAGAGGTTTCTGTATGCTGAGTGAGTTTTTCGGCGTTAGTTTTGCACTTTTCTAAGCTTTATTTGCCTTTTGCATATTTTATTAGATTAATGCAAAAGGTGTGTGGAAAAAAGCCCAAGTTGAGTTCGTATTTAAAGGGAATAAATATTTCTTTTCGATGCATAAAAATTCTGGAACGAATCAACATATGCATTAAAAAAAACCCTCGAAATGGCAATCAAGTTTTTCTGCCTCTCATCTTTATTGGCAATTGCATTGTTTCGGTTACATTACTCATACGCTCCGTGGCCCCTCTTGCTTTTATTATTGAGCCCCCGCCGATATGGCTTTTGTCAATCAGTGTAACGGCATTTAAATGTACAACATATACATATATACATATATGTATATATTCAGATATATATTCAGATATACTATGGAGGACCCACGTTTGCCGCATTTCATGCATTTTTATATGTGACAAAAAAGCAAACAAGTAAAGTCAAAAAATTGGAATTGTACCATTGGGACACATGCATTGCGGGGTGACTGTAATGGTTACGGATCAGACAGCGGCACAAGTCATCGTCATCAGTTTTTATTTTATTTTATTTTTATGACATTTACCCGCCTGCAATGCATCAGAACGAGGAGGTCCTGCATCAGGACCTGCATCAGAGGAAAGAAGAGGAGGACCTGCATGAGAGCCCAGGACATGCCTGGTTGATTGCAGGACTGCAATTGTCAAAATGTAAATACGCCTCAAAAGTTAATAATCATGCCGAAGGCTGGTCCATCTTTAATGCAGTGAGGTTTTTTTTTGAGAAGCTCCATTTGGTTGGAAGTATTTTTTTTTAATATGTAACTTATATGATGTAAGGATAAAGGAGGATATAAATATTGATTGTTTTCCTTGAAATATTTATTAGTATTTAATTTATTATGTGGAGCCTGGAAGTATTTTGGAAGTGGCCAGCTGATAATGAATTCGCCGTATCTCCTCTCATCAATAAGCTTAAAACATAGCCTAAAAATCGCTGCCTTCCATTATCGCAAACTGACATCTCCCGATGGCCGTTGGAAATCAGTTCCTCCACGTCGCTGCGGCGAAATGGAGGAAAAAATAAAGCGAAAACTTCTCCACGCACGGAGATCGCGGCGGTCAAATAATTTAAACGCGCGGAAAATTACGGCGGAAATAGAGCGAGCGCCCTTAGTAAATAGTGTCAGTGATGTGGGGTCCAGGCTTGCCGTGTTTTTTATTTCTAAACAAAAGCATAGCCATTATATGTGCATTCTTTTGGCTGGTTCATTTTGTTGCTTTTGTTGTGGTGAAAAAAAAGTGTTTAAGACTTTGTGCGTTTTCGTCTACTAATTCGCCGTTGGGATCTGCAGCAGCCACAAATGCAAACGAGTGAGTGAAACAAAACGTTTCTTATCTATCTTCGCTTATTGTCTTTCTCTGTCTTCGCCCTCGTAATTTTTTTTTTTCTTGCACTTTAATATGTATGTACGTATTATGTAGAAATGCCGTAAAGAGTGCTGTTAATGGCTTTGTTTGTTCTCTTCCTGGAAAGTGAAACCTAAGAACAAGAGAGGCACTTGGAGAATACGATCCACTCTTGTGGTTCTTAATTTTGACAATTGGAAAGCTGCTTTAGTTGTTTACCTTTTTTCAGCATAACAAAGTAAGCATCCATTCTAATTTTTTATTCTTTTTTGAGAGTTTACTGATACTTAAAAATCTCTTAAATATTTCATAAATAGTACAAATGCATAAAGAGTGGCTAGCTTTAAGAACGATTTTTTTTTATATTTGCTAAAATCAAAAATCTCCTGCAAACCATTAAATCCCTCATCCATTATCCCATTTTATGATCCTTGCAATTTGAATTTATTTTACGCATGTAAGCTCTCGATTGTCTTCTTGTCCAGTTATTACCGCCAAAAGCCTGCTGATGAAATCAAAATATGGACGAAGTATTTTCATAACCAGGCAGCAGCGAGCGGGACGGGGGAACTTTACAGCTCGTTTTGAAGGTACGCAACGATGTCCTGCGGCGGCCTTTTGGGGCCCTCCAATGAACATTTGAAACGAATTCGGTTCGCATTCCGTTTCTTCTTCTTTTTTTTATATATGTTTTATATTCTTTTTTTTCGCCTTTTTCTGGTATAAATTTCATTTTTGGTATGTTTAGAACGGCCAGCGGCATATTTTATGTACAACTTCAACACTCCCAGGCTGCTGGGCTCCCAGGATATGCCCAGGATGTAAGCGTGTGTGTGTATGTTATCGCACTGCATTTATGTATGGCCGAGTGAGTGTGTGTGCCGTGTGTGTGCTGTGTGTGTGTGTGTGGATGGATGATGCCTTCCACGTGGGTTACTTAATATACAAAGGCCTTTAATTTCGTCTAAAGCTAAATAAACTTTATACCCTTTGGTATCTGCCGCACATCTACACACACACACACACATCTGATGCGTGTATGGGTGTACACCTGCGGTCATGCCGCCACCAAAGGACCTTCTCTATGTGCGTGTGTATGAGTGTGTGTTTGATGTTTGGGCTGCGTTCTTTGGCGCTCTTTCTCTCTGTTTTGACTGTGTGTCTGCTATTGTTGTTGTTGTTGTTGCTGTTGTTGTTGCAATGTCCTTGGGCGCATATTTGCATGTTTTATTGTATCTGCTCGGCTCTCCCAGTTTAGGTCCTTCAATCCTCCCCCCTCAAACCCCTCTATTCGTCAGGACCCAGCGCCCCGGGGACAGAGCGCCGCCCTCAGTACGCATGTACCTATGTTTTTAATTCTTTACATCGATATTTGGCCGCTGGCAAGTCAAAAACGCGAGCCGCTGCCAAAGGTTGATTGCGGCACCAGGCTAGAGAGGGGGGTGTATGGAAAGGGAGGGGGTGTGTGGGTGTGCGGGGTGTGCGGGGTGCTGGAAAAGCGGACAGCGGCACGTTAGAGGCAATTTTCCTCAAAATATGCATGATATGTGTGCTACACCTTTTGTTATGCATTTGTTTTGATGTTGAAATGTTACCTTTGCCGCAGGACATTCTCTACATTATTTGCGCTACCTAAAGGGGTCTAAAATTATAGGGAAATTAAAGGTTAAAACGGGGTTAACATATAAATTAACACTAGTCAGAGCAGCTACTCTTATTTTTAGGCTTTTAAATCTCATTAAAAGCTTTACTCAAGTAAATTCTTTTCGAAATTGATCTTAAACCTTTGTTATCCTTATGCCCGGTCGAGGGCTAATTAAAAAAGCGTTGCATACTCTAAGGAACCGCAGAGGACCTTTCTTTGGCAGCTTCCCCCCTCTCATACACACACACACACTCGCGCTAGTTTCCCATTACCAGGATGTCTTGCATTCGCAGTGCGATTTTTAATTTGCGTTATACGAGGAGTTTCCTTTTGCCTGGCCCGCGGCTCACATGTGAGCAGGCAGAAGGGAGCGGTAGAAAAGGACACAGGAGCATGAGGAAAGGATAAAGAGATGGCAGCAAGCGCAAGGAGCGGAGAGGAGCAGCGTAGCGTGACATCGCAGGAGCAGCAAATGTCACGCTTCACTCATTTCCGTCCCATGATGTCGACGTCGTCGTCATCATCATCATCATCGTCGTCATCGTCGTCGTTGCCGCTGCCTGCTGATGAAGCTCAATGGTTAGTGGCAGTCAACCAGGACTCTTACCTCCACGTCGTCCTGCTGCCTGGCACCTTCCGGCTCCTGCTGCTCCCTCCTGCCTCCTCCATTGGCAAAGAAAACCACATGACAATATTGGTGGGTAGGAAGGTGAGTGTGGAAGATGCACTGGCAGAAATTTGGGCTTTAGATTAACTATTTGAGGTATTTATTTATTATTTTTAAACCCTAGTAATTATTTCCAAAGAATCCTGTTCCTATTCTGATTCTATAAAGTCAAATCTCTTGCCATTAAATATTTTTTCTCGGTGCAGGAAGCCGGCTGATGTGGCTTGATGGAAGTGGGTGGCACTGGGCCATGTCAGAGGTAACCCACCATTCTCCTGTTCTGTCCTCGTTCTCGTTCCCATTCTGGTTGTGGCTCATTCTGGGTAGGCAACCTCTCAGCCGGAAGCACTTGAGAACTTGCAATGGCCGGCGGGCATTCGGTGCGGTTTCGTTGCCCCTCCTCGTCGTCGTCGCCATCGTCATCCTTGTCGCCGAGTTCGCGAACTGAAAATTCCCTTCGTTTTCATTATGTTGCGGCCATGTTGTCCTTGCCTCGGCCTCGGCCTGGTCCCTCGGCCTGCTCCCTGTGCTCTCTACTCCCTGTTCCTCCTCCTGGCTCCTGGCGGCAGCTCCTGCTCCTGCTCCTGCTGGTGATTCCGCTGCGGTTGCTCCTCCGTCATGGTTCTTTTCAGAGACCACGCCATCATTATTATGAACACCGTTATGCCTGCCAGCCATATATTCCAATTTGTTGTTGTTGCCACTGCCACTGCCGCTGCTGCTGCTGCTGCCGCTGACTCGCTCTTATTCCACCATCGCCAGCGGTACTCGCCTTTGTTGTTGCTCCTCTTGGTGTTCTTATATGACCGCCAAGTCTCTCCCTTTCTCCGCCACATACACCCAGCACTTTCTTTTGGGTGGCAAGTATGAGGGGGTATATTGGTATCACGAATTATAGCGGTCAGCATGATATAAGTTTTTAAAATGTTAATGAAAACCTATAGATTCTATGCCTGAAATATTGATTGAACCTTCAGGGGTTTATAAAGAAAATATTCTTTAATAACTACGATATGAGAAATAAATACAATTAAAGGTGTCCTAGTTTCAAATTAAATATATTACTCGAGTTACTTAAGTAAAATAATATATATTATAAATTCTATAAATTTTTCATATTTTTCTTTCCTTTTCCAGGGTATTCCCCAAGCTCACATTCCTCTTCTTTCCAAGATTATTTCACTTGCTCCTTTTTATTTTCGTTTATTTTTGCAACATTTCTGTCGCATTGCGTTGACAAAAGTCCTTCTGATGCCTTTCGCCTCGTGTGCCATTTATGTGTAATAAGAATAAGGATCAGGCCACACAGTTCACTTACCTGTTACGATTGCAATAAATAAATAATAAATTCTAGCTGCACTCTTATGCAAATAAATAGTTGGATCCACCGACTAACTAACTGCCCCGCCGCCTGCTGGCCACAATAATAACAATAATCGTGCCACGCTTAGATAGCGCACACACACTCACACACACAGAGAGAGGGAAAAACGCTTTTAGCCAATTGAGGAGTTTAAGCATTGGGCCAAGTATGAAATTTGTTTGCATATCTACCACCGGCCGACCTCCCTCCTCACCCCCTTAAATGTTAAGTTGCCGCTGCTTATCTCTCTCTGGCTCTGGCTCTGGCGCTGCTTGCAACATGCGCCGGGGGCCGTTTTTACTTTTTGGTTTTTCGATACGACAGCAGCCGCATCCCCTCTCCTTGCCACCACCCGCTTCTTGGGGGGAAGGAAGGACCAAGAGCTGCTGCTGCTGCAGTTGGCCTCCTGGGCGTGTGTGGGAGCCAGGTGTGGGGGCGTGAGTGCCTAAAGTTTTTAAAATAATTATTATGGTTTTAAGATTTAACAGAAGAGAATTATTGACTTTGAAATTAAGAACTTAAAATATATATTTTATTAACCCAGCAGGGATTTTTAATTGTATTCAGAAGCTTGCTAGGCAGCGAAGGAGTCGTTTCCGACAATATATCATATAAATCATATATATTCTTAATCAGCAATAACCACCTCCGCTGAAAAACCCTTTTTTAATGTTTTTAATGTTTTATATGACATATTTTATAAGATTTTATAATCGTTAAAATTGTCAAAATTTTACAAAAATTTATATTTTTTAAATTGTAATTGTAATTGTGCCTTATTTGTTATACAAAAAAGCAAAAATAGTTGTGATCGATTTTACATACGCAATTTTGGCATTATTAATCGTTTTATGATGATATGTTGGAAGATTGCTAAGAAAGCTTAGAAATAATTAAGACTGTGAAAATAATCTGGTTATGTTTATCAGTTAAAACTTACTTAATCTGAAACTAGTTCTTCTTATTTTGTCTTATTAATTTTTGTGATAGTTTAAGAAATAAATAAAAATTATCACAAAACTTGAACAATGTAGAACATCTACTTTTTTCATTACTTAAATAAATCATTTTTCCCATTTTTATTTTGTTTTGTATTATATGTCTAAAAAATGTCTCTTTAATTTCTTTTTTCTTCCCAAAAATATCATCTAACCTTGCCCCATTAAGCTCGTGTCACGCCGCCACTTCTGTCATGTGTTAAGTTGGCCGTAAATACTTTTGGCCTCGCCTGGTGTTTGGCATTTGGTGTCTGCTGTTTGCTGCCTGCTGCCCGCTGCCCAAGTGCTTCGAAGCTGGGATTTCGGGATGCAGGAGATGCTGGGAGATGCTGCTGAGGCTGCTGGGGCTGCCCGTGCCATGGTGTCTTACCTCGTTCCTCGCTTTTTGGCATCTGCTCTTTAGCCCTAAGCTGGGATTCAGTCGGTTGGACTCTCGTTCGCTCGGTTGTTGCTTTTATGAAATATTTGTGCTGCAACTTTATTTACAATTTTTTCGGTTATTTATTGTTGGCAATTTATGCTTTCGTTATGCATTTTTCGTTTCTTGTATTTGGTCAGTTCTTGCATTCTGATTTATTGGGAATAGAGAGTGTGTGTGGTGTGTGCGGAGTGTGTGTTTTGTGGGCGTATGTAGAGCCGGAACCCTATTGAAATGGGCACACACTCACACACACAACACACACAAGTTGAGAAAGAAATTTTTTGGCAATGTTGCTAGAAATAGAAGTTGGACTAAAATTTCATATTTCTTTTAATTGCAACATCATGCTGGCAAGGCTGCAATTAGTTGTTGCATTTGGAACCTAGAGTGCACTCTGAGGCGTAGGATTTAAAGGGGTTTCCAATAAGTTTATATTTTATGGAGAATATTATATATTTTACTTAAATATTATTACATTTTTCAGTAAATCTTTAAATTACATTCTAACCATAAAAAGGCAAATAATTATAATAGTTAGTTGTGGGTCTTCGTGGTCTCTGAATTCCGCCTTGTCGCACCACTTCCCAAATCCAACCCATGTGGTGCATGACATTCGTATAAACCTCCACAGAGTTACATCTTTGATGTATAGTGCTCATAATTCCAAACTGAACTATGCGGGTAGAACCTCCAAACTTCAATGGGGAGGAGACTGGGCTCCCTGAGTCGCCACTGCAGGACTTTGAATAGTAACTTTCAGCACATATGTGAGATATATCCACTCGGAGCCCAAAAATTCGGCCACAATATGAACGATCCATTTGCTGTAAGGTGTGAGTCTTTAAAATATGGCTGGGGCGTCCGTTTTGGGTTAAACCCCAACCGGTGACGGTCAAGTATCTGAGGGAACTCAAAGGATTTGAGTTAGTTAGCAGACAAATGGGTCTGATGAAGTCTGGGAAAAAAAAATTATTATATATATATTGTATATATTATAAGTATTATATTTACCTGTATAACGCACCGATCTGGCCAGTCGAAGCAGTGCAATGTTATCTCTGGTAAAATGTACGTAGCGAGGATGTGGTATTTGCTGATCTACGGGCATCTGGAGAGCATTTGCCAGGCAGCCTCGGCTTGAGCAATCGGTGGGGGAAGAGATGTCGAAATCACCTAGGAATACTACCCTATCAGGGGAAATTATGGGAAGAATTATAGCTAAAATAATAAAGCTTATTTAAATAATAAATTATTCTAAACTCACGTGTACTGATATGTCAGACAATGCGCCGCAGTGAGTACAAAGCCTGAAAAAATCATATTAATTTATATTTCTTAAATTTGTTTAATCTAGAATCCTACGATTTGTGATCAGCGAACCGCCACAGGCTGATTTTGAGGATACTACATAAGCCATCCAAGGATTTCCAAACATATCGGCTACCTGACCACCAGCTATTCGAGGTGTCACACGTCGTAAACCCGATATCGAAATGCCACAGTTTGGTTCAAGGAATTGAGATCCATTTGCCAGGATCACAAAGGGGAAAAGGATGAAAAAAGATTTAGCGAGCTTCATGTTGAAACTGGAAGAAAATTGTAGTTGACTCTGGCTTGCGATTTCATTAGCTTTTATAGCTCAGAATAATCGGTGATTATATATACTTAGAAATATTCGGAGAATTTGGAACAGATAACAGAGTTCTACGAAAAATGTACAAAAATCACAAGCAGTATTTTGCGAATAAAATATAGATTTTTATGAGAGATAAGTTAGTTTGTATATATTAACTTTCAGCTACAATTAGCTTAATTAAGTTAACAAGTAAAACTTTAAAATTGTTCAAGGATAACCCCATTTTGTTCTAACCTAATTGCCTTACAAATGTAATTAAATTTATTTTTATTTCAATTTTCTTTTCAAAATGGATTTTCTTGGTTATTTTCAAAACCCTTTGGGCTTTTCATCCCCCCTTTTTGAGAACGCCCCTGGTGGCTTGGTTCCCACCTCCTCTGAGCACTTTGAACGTATTTATTTTTCATTTTCAATATTCATTCTGTCTGTTCAATTTTCGGCAATTGTTTGTTACCAAACTCCGTTGCCGGCATTGTTCTTTCGGCCTGTTGTTTCGGCCAGGGACGACAGGCAGCAATCAAAATCAAGCCATTTTGTGAAAGATATTTCCTCGAATTGAACATGACACATTTGTTCCGGCCGAGCTCCGCTTAATGAAGGATTCCAATTGTGCACCGAGTCCTGGCGAGTCCTGTTCCCCCTTTGACGAGGAGGAGGCGCAGCTAGCTGACTCTGCTGCCAAGTGCCAATGAATCCCGAGTTAAATGGCAATCCCGAAGGGAGTTGTGTGTGTAATTAAGGAGCCCGGAAAACGAAAAGGATAATAAAGTATCTGAGCTTAAGCTGGCACTTAAAATCTCCGCTTGATTGAACTGGATAGCAGATGTCGATGCAGATACGGAGATACTGGTATCTGTAAGTACTTTTCAGTGCAAATTGTGCATTGATTTTATGACTTTTATTCTATCCGCTGGCCACATAAATTCCGCTTTGGCTTTCTTCATTTTTTATTTGTTGTTTTTGCTGTTATTATTGTTGTTGCTTCCGATTCGACAGCCATCATATATCAATGTCGTTGCAATTGATAATATGCTCAGTGTGCTGCAGCAGCAAGGACAATAACGACGGTCATATAAAAATCAAAAGCTGGCCGCTGGGCACACATTTGATCTGACATTTGTTGTTTCCTTGTCTTTTGTCTTATTTATGTTTATTTACTTAATGCCAAGTTATCGTATTTAAATCAAATATTTGACTAAAATATTATTTCTCATAATAAGAAAAATATATCGAGTCGCCGCCTTGAGCGTTCTCTCTCTCTGTGAGTGTAAGTGTGTGTGCAATTTGCGCATGTGAAAATTTAAATGGAAAATAATCAAGTTAACGCTCGCCGAAGCCTGTCAATCTGCGTTCGAAATGCCTCTATACGGATTTTTGCATACATATTTATATATTTGCCCCCCTGACCCTCTCTCTCTGACCAACGCCCACCCAGGGCAACTGCAATCAAAATTGCAAATACAATAATATGAAAAGCACAATGAAATAAATTGAAATACCTCAAGCTATGTAAATGGGCCACAGCTCCAGCGACGACCGTCGACTGGCGACCAGCGATGTCCTGTCCACGCACAGCATGACCACGAGCTAGGGGAGAGGGGGAGTGGGAGTAGGGAAAGGAGTTGGAGCGGTAGAAGGACCCTTTGGCCATACAGATACACCCTCATGCTCGCACACCCCCATACAAAAGGAGAAAAGGTTGGTTGCAGCCTCCTCTTGTGGCAGCCTCTTGCGGGTTCTTAGCCAAAGCGAGAGTTTGGTCGCTAACTCAATCAAATTGTGGCCCAAAAAATAAGAAATATTGTTTAATACAATTTTTAATATTTAAAAAATTACTTTATATATATTTTAATATTTTGTTTTTAATCCAGCTTAATATATTTATTGGAATAAGTATTATGTGGCTAATTTTTTATACCTGAAAAAAGTTTAAAGTGGCAAGAAAACGTTGCCTAAAGTTGCGTAGAAAACATATTTAGAACGACTATTCAGAGATCTTAAATTTGTGGTGTTTATCAGGTAAAAATTTACCAAAAGGATCTCACATAAGTTTGTTAAATATTATATTTATATTCTTAAGACATATACTTAAGAAATATGCTTATATTTATATTTATTAAAATTATTTGAAATAATTTTTTTTCAAAAAAAAATGTGGCCTTAAATTAATTTGTTTAATACTAAATTTATCCCTAAAAGAATCAACATGCCTTAAATATATAAATGTATTTATTGAAATCGGGTATCAATTAAGTATCTAAGGCCTTGTTAAATAATACATAAATCATCAACACAATGTTATTAATATACAAATAAATTTATTGATATTACTTGTCATGATATTACTTGTCAAGAGGTCTATAATACCTCTCCTTCCTATATGAATCATATCATATCATATAATCCTATTCCAACTCCGTTTCCTTTAAGGGTATTTCCACTTCATCGTGGACCCTTTTTGGCTAGCCAGGTTGCTTTTTTCCCTCTTTTTTTTTTTTTTTGTTTTTTGGTTTGTTGCCTGATGGGGGTCTGAATGCTGCTGAATGTTGCTGTGTTGCTTTTGCTGTTGTTGGTGCGACGGCCTCGTAATCAGCATTTGTGGCGCTCGAGGTCATCCGCAAAGTCTGCAGGCGATGTCGGAGTCGTCGTCGTCGTCGCCGTAGCCATAGCCGTAACCGTCTTCGTTGTTGTTGCTGCCGCTGCTGCTGTGGCACATGCAACACGACAACAGCAAGAACAACGAGAGTTCCGTATGACGCCGCTTCATCTTCCTGTTTCTGGCCTGAAGCCAAGTTCTGGGTTGGCTGGAATATTATAATTACAAGCGAAACAGGCCCCAGAGCTCTGCTCTCCTCCATTTCGGTCCAGGCATCAGGCTTTGGCTTTGGCTTGGCTCTTGGACTGAAGCCGTAGTCGAAGCTGTATCTGAGCCACTGAAAGAAATTGAAGATATTTTACAGAAAGCATACATACATTTAAATTTACAAAATTAAATAAGAGATAATATTGAAAGCCTTGTAAACATTTTAAAATTTTTTTTTTAGATTCAAATTTCTACCTAAAAAGGTTCCAAATATCTTTTTCTGTGCAAAGTCATATCTGTATCCGTAGCTTTAGCAGTCATGGCAACCTGGCGGAGGCAGAGGCAGCCAAGGGACTCGCTGTGGTAGTGGGTGAGAAAGGGGATTCCTGGTATCCTGATTCCCAAATGAAGTCGAACCAGCGCCAAAGGTGTCCGCGCTGACGTTGTGACAGTTTCAGTTACCGTCTCTTTAGAGGAGGCAACTTGCCTCAGAAGCACGAAACATGGAGTGTAGAGTGTGGAGTGTGTGTATAGTGTGTGTGTGGGTAGTGTGTAAGCTGGTTGCATGTGTCTATGTCGTACAGCTGTTGCTACTGCCACAACTCGTTGACTGAGTGACTGGTTGACTGCTTGACTGGCTGACATGGCTAAAATACCGCAAATGAAGTGGTCTTAGCCAAGGCTCAATCTGGATGGAGGGGGAATTTGGAACAACTTCATTTCGACTTGAAATTCGTGTGAAAATTATTGAGATACATTTCCCCCAGCCATGAAAACGAAGAGTATTTTACTAGAGTCTCTCCCCCGAAGCCCTTCAGCTCTCCTCTCTCTCCCCGTGCCTACTTCTACCGCTCCTCTAAGCGGCGGACATTGGCGATTATCTTGTCCACGACTGTGAAACAAATGAGCGTCGTAGTCGCACTGAGCCAGAGTTATGGCCTAAGGGACATTTGCCGTATTGTTGCTTCAAAGAAGATAGGTCTCTTCGGCTTCGGTTTCGGCTCTCCGGTCTCTGCATCCGTATCTGTGGCATCTGTGGCATCGCTCTGTGTGTTCAAGGCAAAAAAAGAGTTCCCACATTCCCTATATGTGAGAATATCGCCCTCAGTTCAATTGGCATCCATCGTTTGGGGTTTTCAGTTTTCGGTTTTTCGGTTTTCTGCTTCTTTTTTGTTGTTGTTTTGTTTTGGTGGGGAGGCCTTCGAGCCAAGTTTGCTTATTTGCGCTTTGGGAGGCTCCAGCCAAAAATTAATAAGCCCGCCTAATGGTCCAAAAGATATAAGAAACGGAAATACCTTTGACTAATTAACATGTCCAATAAAATAGTAATTAATTTTATGGCTTATTAAGAGGTTTCTTTTAAAGGGAAATTTATCAAACTTTTAAAAGTTACTTGATATTATAATTTGTTATTGTTTTTTGGTTTTACTTCTTGTTTTCAATACGTTTTTGTACTTTTAAATTAATTTATTTTTAAAATAAAATTTTTAAGAGCATGTAAAGCACCATTGAGGAAAAATCACTGGGAAATACCTTGATTTTCAGTTGCAATTAGAGTTTTTCTCCCCTTCTCTGCTTTGGGAGATTTTCTTTCTGCGTTCTGTGAGAGGAAGGGGAGCTTTCGGTCTTGTCAGTCCAGTGGCCGGCGGCCAGATTTCATATTCGGATAGTGAAAGAGAAGAGCTGAGAATAAGAAATAGCCCTTGGGGCATCCGCAAGATACTCTGCCCCTGCTCCCCCACTCTTCCCTCCTAGATACTCCGCATTGTTTGTGTTGTGTTTACGTTGTAAATGGAAGTTGCAACAGCCCCCGTCGTCTGAGCCTCGAACACGTTCGATGTTCGCAGCCGGAGTTTGGGCCAAAAAGCCGAGAAGTACGAGTGATTTACGAGCATCTTTAGCGGCTCACAAAAATATTTTCAAATTACATAAATTGTGCCAGAATTTGAGCCCCCGAGGGATTAAGTCCACGGATTAGACGGGCCGGGGGGCAGTGACATTTATTTGATGTCAGGGGAGATACGAGATACCGAGAGATATGGGCTCGGGATAGGTAAGGGGGTTAAGGAATAACTATCTATCCATCTATTTTTGCACTCTGCCAGCCAGGCCTCATTCATTCCTTTGACAATGGATTTTCAATTTTGGCCATGTTTTTGCAACACACAAGAGCTCGCGCGGCAATTTAAATTTATGCATGAACATTTTCTAATACCACTTAGAATAACAGAAATAATTTATTATTTTTAACACTTTACAATTTCGATGCTGTGCTCGTGGTTGTCCGTGTGTGTGTGTGTGTTTTCGGGTTTTTGGTTCTATTTTGGCCAAACAACAAAGCTTAATATTTGTTTTTCATTTGTTAGCGCGTCAGGTGTGGGGAAGCACCGCCAAAGGAGGCGTTAGACCGCGAGTCCGATTCAACACTTTGGTGCGGGAGCGAAAAAGCAGCTGGCAAAAATAACAGCGAGAAAACAGCACAAAATATCCATTTATAAATATTTTACAATAAATATTTCGCCATTGAAATCGAACTGAATAAAACAATGTGACGGTTTTATTATTCAAATGAAACATTTTTCAATTAAAAATTGAAACTCTTGGCAGTCGCATCACCTTATTGATAGTTTTAAAACCTTTATCTTGGCAAGACATTAATAACAAAGGAAGTAGACCAAGTGATACAGCAGTTTTAAGATGAGGAAGCTGAACAGGCAATGGTTGTCTAAAAAAAAATGATTTCAATGTTAGAAAAAATATAGATTTATAATTTGTAATTATTAAAGCCACACTCACGGATCAATTGCAAAATGTTGTCTTTAACCCCGATTTTTGGCATCTCCTTATCTGTAACATTTTACGACTTAATTGCTTTTTGTTTCTTGATTCTCAAGGATAGGAAGGGAGAGTATTTCTTTATAAAATAATATTTAATTTGACACTGATGTGAGATTTTTCTAGCTCTTTGGGTGACTTCAGAGATTTTGGAGCTCTTGAAATGGCTCTATTGAAACTTAAGTTTTTGTGCACTTGAAATATATATTTAGTATCGACAAAGAAAGAGAATTTATACAGATGTACATACATATATATAATATATATAATCTCCCGTATTGAATCAACTCTAGTGTCAAGGGCTGCTTTGTCGTGAATTTTCCGTAGTATCCTGGGGGCGCATTTCACACATTTTCGCATTAATATGCAATTAAAACAGAATAGTTGCAACTGTTGCAACAGTGGCTGTCGTGGCTGTCGTGGCAGTTGTACCAGCTGCGAGCTGTCCGTGTTAGTTGCGCAGGCGCAGATCCTTGGGCGATTCTCCACGACCCATCTCATCCGGCAGATCGCCGCCGGTTATCCTTCGGCTTCTATCTCCGCCTGCTTCCGTGGCACCCCGGCTCCTTCTGCTCTTCCCCTGCTCCTGCTCCTGCTCCGGCTCCGGCTTCGGCTCCTGCTCCCTTGGCCGCTCATCAAAGCGTCTAAGTCCTGCGGCAACATTAACACAGCGATGCGCAAGGACTGCGCTGTCGCTGCCTCCGTCGGCTTCGCTGCCCGCCGCAGGACATTTTTTCACGCAGCGACGCTTTTTCAGTACAGTCATGCAGCGACAGCGACAGCGACAGCGGCGGCAGCGCTTCTTATCCGCAACTCCTTCAACTTGGTTCCGTACTTAGTACATAAGCCGTTGTACATAAACAGCTGTACACTGGGGGAAAAGTTCTTACTGAAATGAGAATATTTAATTCGAGACACATATGTATGTATATGAAGTTTTATCTTTTCAAAGAGGTGTTCCTTAATATTTAGGTTATTATTTTTATTTATTAATATTTTATTTTATGTATTATTTAGGATGCTCCAAAAAATCACCAGGGTTTTGAAACCCATTAAAATTGAGTCTAAAAGTATGAAATGAAATTTTTATGGCTTAGAATTTTGTGTATAAGGGTATTTTTTTAAAGATTTTTATTGGTTTTGTTTTTAGGGTATTATAATTCTAGTCAATAGCTTATAAAGCAGTAAAAAAATAATTTCCGACTCTCGTATAAATCGTGTAAATTATTGATTAGCATCAATATCTGAACCAATACAACCATGTCCGCTGGAAAAGTAAAACTTTCAATTTATTTTTAAATTTTTTAATAGGGTAACCCATTAACTCATTAATAATTTGTACCATTTTAAATAAATATTTTTGTTTTTAATTTTTAATTCAAAAAGCTCAATTTGTTAAGCTAATAAAAAGTAACATAGAACATTTTTCATATATAAAAATAAAGGCTTACTTGGCTGTATTATATTTTTTTTCGAACTATAAAATTGAAGTTTTAAAGGGTATACAAATTTCGGCTTCCCAAACTTTGCTTACTTTCTTGCTCTTTAATTTCTATTTATGATATTTTAGTCTTAGCTTTGTTTTTGTTCCATTAGAATGTTTATACATATACCAACATATACCTATTCAAATACACAACAAATTATTTCTTGCTATTAAACTATTTTTTAAGATCCCAAGTTATTCTTTTTCTCCCAGTGTAGCCACTGCTGGCGGCCATTTGGTATGGCGCAACTAAAATGCAGTTGTTGTTGCTTTTTTCGCCTTTTCCCCGTATTTGTCTTCAGTCGTAGTTGCCGTAGTTGTTGTTGTTGTTGTTGTTGCCGCTTTGGCATTGTTGGCGGTTCTTTGCCATCGCATCGCCTTCGGCTATTTGAGGCAAGAACTTGGCTCGCGGCCTCCGTCGGACAGAAAAGGAGCTGACAGGACGACACAGGACTCCGGCCGATGCGAAGACTGACTTGTCTTGACTTCAACTCTGACTTGAAGATGGCTTTAATTGCGTTTGAACTTCAGAGTGAAAAAAAATACCAATCAGATGTATTTATAGAGTAAAGGCAACCCGAAATTGAATTGAATCAATTAATTGGAATGGGTTTTTGGGGGGGGTGTGGAGCGGCAAAATTATTTAGAGAGATGCCTTGAAATGCACTTTGATTTTGATTTTGTTGTGTGCAACTGTCAGTTGCATGAATTTCCAGCCGAATGCCCTCGCACAGAGAGATATATGTTATGTATGTAGAGGAGGAGGGGCAAGGGGAAAAGCCTCGTTTGTTGCGCTTATTCATTCATTCGAATGTTAATTAAATTGTGTTTAAACTGCATCGACTTTTGACATTTGCAACGGCCTGCCTGCTCATTGAAGCGCATAATTTGATTCAGGTGAAAAAGTCTCTTTTGTGAAATTGCAACTCTATATCCTTTGACTAAAGACAGTAGCTATATATGAACATATATTTATATATATTTTTTTAAGGGGATAGGGAAGTTTAATTTATATTTTTAATGGAAAAAGAGTGCTCATGTTTGACTTCTTTGAAATTTTAAGAAAGGATAAGTCTTACAATTCTTTAAACACTTTACTTTCTTCCTAAAAATTTAGTTGTAAACGTTTTCTGTCATGATTCTATTTATATCAATTTCTTAAATTCCTAGATAAAACTCATCAGAACTCAGTTCCATTTTCCAAGAAAAATCATCCCACATTTCCAGCACATCTTTTCGAGACAGACAAACACACAAAAATGGTAGACAGGAAACGTCATCAGCAATGCGGCAAGAGTTCCGTTAAATTTTTGTGAATGCACTTCCTGCCTCTGCACGGGAAATTAAAACGCTGCCTATGCGGCGTATGTGTAATATTGGAACGCACACACACATATATATCCTGCGAGGAGACAATGCTCCCCTCGAATCCTGGCAGATAAGCAGCGGCTCGTAGTCACCATAATCATAATAATAACAATGGCCAGGCTCCATTTCGGAGTCATTAAGCGTCGTTTTATGGCCGCTCTGCGTGGGCCAAGCTCCTCGGCTGGACTCCTATGCCCAGACCATGTCCATGTCCATATCCTGGGCCAATTGGTATGCATATTTGGCTATTAAGTGCAGTTTGGAGAGCTCGGAGAGAGAGCGGGCGAAAGAGTTATCTTCAAGCCACTAAATTGCAGCTGATAAACGCGGCCAAAACGAGGTGGCAGCGACAGCGGCGGCGTTGGCATTGGCAATGGCTTTAGGGGGGCTACCAAAAACTTTTGGCCCAGACCACATCGTATCAGCTGAAAGAAATTTTAATTAAATGTCGCCGCAAACGATGCGGTAATATGAATCGAGTCGAACGGCATCGAAGAGGAGCTCCTATGCACTTAAAGAAAGTTGAGGAATTCTAAGCTGAAGCTTGATCTTCTTAGCGGTTTTGGTAGGAAATCGAGTGATTTGAGATAACAAATTTGGGAAAATAAGCTAAATAGTTGTCAACCTTAGCTTAGAGTTAAATAATTTATTAACTTTTAAACTTGCTTCATTATAAAGTTTAATATTGGGCTAAGAAACTGTAAAACTAGAATCAGTATCTGCCTCTGGCTTACCTTTATTCCCAAGCTGTGATTATATTGTACAATATTATACAATTAACGTATCTCTAAAATAATTATTTATCAATTTAATATTTAATAGAAGAGTTGTAAATCCCTTATAAAGGTATGGGGTAAACCTTGAGTACCAGATCTCGAATCAATAATACTTTCTAATTAACTAAATAAGTTAAAATCTATATTGATTGATAAAGTGGGAAACGTATCTTATTTGGTGGAATTAATATTTTATGCGAGATTTAAGTAGAAGCCCAAGTTTAATCTTTAATATAAAGCCAAAAAATATATATTTTGGATCAAGTTCATACCTATTTCTCCACCATTTCTGCCAGTGCATCCTTGTCGCAGGTATTGGAGGCATTATTTTAGCGTTCAATATGATTGCAGCCTGGCGGGCCATTGGCTCAATTTATCACAATGCCAAAGCAGGCCAAGTCGGGGCGCTTGACCAGAAATCACAAAATCGCAGGATTTCACATTGTGCAGAGAATCGAGAATGGAGAGCAGGAAGCTGGGAGCTGGAAGCCGGGGAAGTCCACCGTCCAGCATCGGCAATGAGCCTCATGAGCGCCTGTCAAGCGCCGCGACTGCACTTAATACCGTTTTCTGACATCGCTGTGCCCCGTCGCCGCTGTGCCGTGAATTGCATTTCATGTGTCAGCGTTTTTAAGCGCTCTCGGCTCTCGGCATTTCGGGGTATTTTTCGGAACCCTGGCTTTCCGGATTCCGAGATTTGGGGTCCGCCAACCCATTGACGGCTAATTTACGAAGTGAGAGAGCGCCGCGCCCCTTCTTATGCCCAAAACGCTGCGCTGAGCTATTTAATAAGCAAACAATGCGGGAGTAATGCGAAAAGAAATGGGAAATCCTTTAGCCCTTGAACTGCCCTGGGTTATGTGAATGTGAGAGGGGGAGGAGGGAGAGGGGGGGAGAGGAAAGAAGGTGAACACGCGGAGGTGACTTTTGGGGGTCAGAATCAGAATCAGCGACTCGTTGTGGCAATCGCAGTTGGGGAAAGCTCGGCAAGATTCAGCACTGTGTGTACTGAGAATGTGTAATGACATATATTTTTAAGATGTGTTTTTAAGGGGAAGTATCTTGGAAATAAATTGTTTAAAAAACTTAAGAAGTAAGGATATATATTTGGAAAATTACACAGAACACAAATTAACTTGTATATTTATTTATAGTTTCGGAAGTTAGTTTGTTAAAGAAATAGCATTCAAATTCCCTCCAGAATAATTACTATAATTTAGCGCCGAAAAGTAGGCAATAGATTTCATGCACAGAGAGCTGGGTATTCCATGCAAAGTGCATTTGCTAATTATATTTTTAATATATATATTTAGTAACCCATCTAATCCCACTAAATATCAATTGAAACCTTAGAACCTGCCTTGTTTTGGCAGGCATCACTGTACCTTTTACACGTTGAGTTCAAAAATTCATCATTGTTGGCTGCTGCTGCATTGTTGCCAAAACCCCTCGGCCCCTCAGGACCTGCCTCGCTCCCTCTCTTCCCCTCTCCCCCCCCCCCCTTGCAGGTTTCTCCTGCAGCTCCCCGCACTTACCGCAAACCGAAACTGACTGATGCCTGGGAGCTACTTTTGGGATGAAATATTATAATTACAAGCGAATGTCCTGCGGCCAAGGAGGAGCAGGAACAGTGGCGGGGCGTTTGGTGGGGATTTCCAGGCAGGCAGGCAGGCTGGGCAGGGCGAGCAGGGCAAGGGGGGGCGGTGTTGGGTCCGTTTGGAAGCGACATCAGCCAAGCCATCAGGCAGTCCAAATCGCTCGCTCTCTCTGTCTCCGCAACCATCCCGCTCGCTCTCTTGCTCCCTGGCTCGTTCGGTGTGTTCGGTGTTTTTGCCCTGCGGGGACCAACCATCAACCCCCCTTATGCCCCCCCGCCTGTGGAGTATCTGAGGTGCAGCTTCTTCTTCTACTTCTTCTGGCTCAGTTGCAACATGTTGCGACGTTGTGTTTATGTCCCCGCCTGCCGGCACTGATAATTTAGATGCGCTGCCAGTGATAAGCCTTGAAAACAGGTTTCAATGTTTCCAACGCTGTCGAACATGCTCGAACATGTTCGCAGCGGCAACAGTTAGGAGCGAGCAAGCAGGATGGCCATATACTCCACCCCCCCTTAACTCCCATTGTGGGTGGGATTTGGGGTGGCTTTCACGGCGGGCAGTGGTGGGGCTTAACCCGTTATTAATTGCAACTCGATGGCTTGCAGGTATTTATTAAGTTTTTGTTTAATTTCTAAAACAGGCATGATGATGATGATGGCCATGTGTATTTGTCTCATCTCATTTGCACTCATTTCCCTTCATTTCATCTCAATTTGCGTGCACAGACCGGGCTAGAATAATAGCTCCAAGGATGCATATATGCAATTAGAGGAAGTTGATTTGGATTTTAAGTGATTTAAGCATATATCTATACTGTATGTATTCTATACTCTAGATATATTCTACGTTTATTTTAACTAAATTTACATTATCAGCTTATTAAACACTTTCTTATCTATTTTATCAACATCAGCCGAGTTGATTTAGTCAAATGCGAATACGAAAACAATAGGAAACTTGATTCAACTTTGATACGCATATATACATGCTTATTTTTAATAAGTTCGAAGCATTTATATAGCTTCCATTGCATTCTATTTAAGAATAATGGATTATATTTAAAAATATTGATATGGAGATTGAGTTAGGATATATTGATTGTAAGGATATATAATTTAAGAGAAGAAGAATCCTCTTTCTTATATTTCTTATGAAAAGAAGCAATGTTTCTTAATCTAGATGTAGAATAAGTTATATTTAGTTACTACCTTCTTTCTGGAATATTAATCGTAAATCGCGAGTTTGGAATTTATTTTTAATTTTTAAAGTAGTCAGTTTTAAATGAATTTATTATAATAAGAATTTAAGTAATAAGATTCAAATGAATAATTTTAGACATAAGCTGGAGACGGTGTTGTTCTAGCCTTGCCTTGCACAGCAATTTCTACAATCCAGTTTATATAGTAATTAACATTCGTTAAGACCCCAACAGTTCTGCATTCCGTGCCCCCATAGCTGACAATTCCCAATTGAATAACGCGATTCGTGCCATTGAGGTTATAAACGGATGTGACGGGGCCTCCAGAATCACCTTTGCACGTTTGGGACTCGTAGGATCCGGCACAGATCTGAGACATGTCCACTTTTCCAAAAACTAAGGAGCAAATCTTGCGATCGTGCTGTGTCAAGGTAGTTGTCATGAGCACATTGCTCAATACGTCAAATTCTGTTCTGCCCCATCCGGTGGCAGTTAGATATGTTGTCTGTTCCAAATAATTGTAGTTGGTTGCCAGGCAGATGGGTCTAATATATTCTATGGGAAATTTAGTTAAATGAATCCGTTCTGGGTGGAAAATATAATATTCTTACCTGTATAAGTCACCGCCCAGGCCAATCTGTAGAGAGCTATATCATGCTTTATATCTTTGTCCCTTTTTGAGTAAAATGGATGACGGATTTGTGCATTGGCGGGAACCTCGATGGCATCTGTGCTTCGCTGTGACCTGTCGATGGTGCCCAGCAGAATAGTCCTACAAAGGATAAGTTCTTTAAATATGAACGATAATGGGTACTATCACCGCTGAAACCAAAATGGCATCTCATAATTACTTACGTATTCTGGGTAAACCTGCAATGTGCGGCAGAGAGGACAAAGCCTGGTGGATAAATATATTTTATTCAGATGTTCTCATCGGTAACATTTTCATCGAGCGACTTACGAGGTGTGATGAGCGAGCCTCCACATCCACCTATGCAGTTTGAACCAGGATACTCGATGCCTGATAGATCAACATAATTTATTTTAATTTTCGGTAAATAATAAGGAAGTTCTCTACTTACACAGATATATGGTGGTAATAAAAGCCATCCATGGATTTCCATACATATCTGCAATTCCACCTCCTATTATTCTGTATGTTGCTTTACTGTTGTTGTTGTTGTTGGCTTCAGATTTAGAAACTCCGCAATTGGGATCCAGAAATGAAACGGAATCTTGTCCATTGCCTTGAGCCAGACAGAATATCAGAATGATGAAGGCACCGCTGTTCTTCATAATGACGAGTTCCAGACTGAATAATCCGATGGCCAAGCTTTCAGCTTTTATTGGTCTTCCATTCCGGTGATAAGCGCAGGGCCTTAGATTTGTGTGGGTATAGATTTATTTGTATAATCGGAGAAATCATTAATTTCTTTCTTGGAATAGAAACCTTGAATTCAACTTTCAAATTTCACCCAGTGTTATCAGACTAAGAAATTATATATATACAAAAAACAAATTAAGTCATTCCAAGAAAGAGGCGTGACTCATCTCTACAACTATGTTCCACAGCCATCTTTGAATAATGTATTCCTTAAATCTATCCTTTTATTTGTTCTGCTAACAAATCGAACCATTTCCAATATAGCAACCACATTCGTGCATCTAGACATGAAGCTCTAACTGATGATTGAGTAAGCTGATAAACCATATCAAATGGGTTCGAAAATGTCAACATTATTGGGGTTCTAAGAAATAAAAAAAAACATGGACTGCAGATTTACTATGATTCAACCCAGGAATAGTTGTTCTGTTTATGTTTAATATTCTGAAAGTATATTCTACCTTCTCCTTGGGCTATAAATCGCAAATTAGTTTGGAATTTCTTTATTTTTATTAAAATTAATGTAATTCTTTTGTTAAATTAGGAACTCAAGGCTGGAGATGGTGTGGTTCTAGCCTTGCCCTGTACAGCAATTTCTACAATCCAGTTTATATAGTAATTAACATTTGTAAAGACCTCAAAGGATGTGCAGTTTGGGGCCCCATAGCTGACAATTCCCAGTTGAATAACGCGATTCGTGCCATCGATGTTATAAACGGATGTGACGGGCCCTCCCGAGTCACCTTGACACGTTTGGGACTCGGGGGATCCGGCACAGATCTGAGACATGTCCACTTTTCCTCCAAAAACTGAGGAGCAAATCTTGCGATCGTGCTGTGTCAAGGTAGTTGTCATGAGCACATTGCTCATTCTGGCAAATTCTGTTGCGCCCCATCCGGTGGCAGTTAGATATGTTGTCTGTTCCAAATGATTGTAGTTGGTTGGCAGACAGATGGGTCTAATATATTCTATTTAAATTAAAATTAAGTGTAATGAATCCGTTTTGGCTGGAAAATATAATATTCTTACCTGTATATGTCACCGCCCAGGCCAATCTGTAAAGAGCTATATCATGTTTTTTATCTCCGTCGCTAGCCGAGAAAAATGGATGTCGGATTTGTGCATTGGCGGGAACCTCGATTGTATTTGCGCTTCGCCTTGACCTGTCGATGGTGCCCAGCAGAATAGTCCTATAAAGGATAAAAGTAAAAAAATCTCAAAAATTTTACATATTAGACAAAATCTGAGGCCAGATTCGAGTTCAGTGTATCGAAATCCTTCCGTCTCTGAGGGCCTATCGGCCATTGTTAGAGAATAATTTATTCTCAATAATAAAGAATAATAATTAAGCTGGTTAAGTATTGGAGTATAATAATTCAAAACTACATACGTTTCCTGGCTAAACTTGCAATGCGCGGCAGAAAGAACAAAGCCTGGCGAATGAAAAATATGTTATTTAAAATATTTTGTTTATTTTCTCATCAGCATTATTTCGACTGCCCGACTTACGAGGTGTGATTAGTGAGCCTCCACATGAAAATTCGCAGGTGGAACCAGGATCAGTACTGCCTGATAAATAAACTCAATTTATTTGAATTTTCTTGTAAATAAAACGGAAATTGTCTACTTACACGGATGTATAATGGTAATAAAAGCCATCCATGGATTTCCAAACATATTTGCAATTCCACCTCCTCTTATTCTGAATGTTGATTTACTGGGTTCAGATATTGGAACTCCGCAATTGGGATCCAGAAATGAAACCGAATCCTGTCCATTTCCTAGAGCCAACCAGGATACCAGGATGATGAAGGCAACGCTGTTCTTCATATTGAATTCAAATACTTGACTGAGTTATCCGATGGCCAGGCCCCGAGCTTTTAATAATGATAAGCCCGGGGTTCTACATTTTAATGGAAAGAAAGCCATTTGTATATTCTGGGAAATCATGAATTAATTCTTAGAATTGAGACCTTAAACCTCACTCAGAAGTTATCAGACTAAGAAATAATATATATAGTAAAGTAATCAAATATTCTAAGATCGACCCATCTCCACAATCATCTTTTAATAATTATTGCTCAAATCTGATCCTTTGTTGGGTCCGTTAACAATCCAGAATAGCAATATATAAGACAAAGCTCTGAATAATGATTCAGTAAGCTGATAAGTCTTATAAAATTGGCTTGAAAATTTCAACATTTGTTTATGTTCTAAGAATTGATTTCAATTCATTAGAAATAATAAAAATTTTGTCAAAACACATTCATATAAATTTTGAGATTAGTCTAATTAATGTGCCAATAAATTTTTAAAATTAAATGAAACATTTTTATTTCAATAATTTCTATAAAATATTTTAATAAACAATGAATTATTATAAAGACTAAATATTCCAACAAAACTAAAGACTTTTTCTTCATTTCCAAAATAGAGTAAATCATTTCCAATTCGCAAAGCTAATGTTTTGACAGCAAGTGTACCTATATACGGCTGTCAGTTTTATTGAAAATTAGCCTGCAGTTAATTTAGCATGCCATTAAATTTCTACAGCCCCATCCTCTCCAGGCCTTTGTTGGTCCGTTTTTGGACCCGAAAGTAATGCATGCAGATTATAACTTAAATATGAAATGTCACGCATTGACAGGCATTTTTGAAAAGTGTGCAGCAGCAGCAGCAACAGCAAGTTTTACACCTCGGGGCCAATCCGTTTATGACCGGACCGGAGCTGGGGTCTCAAAGCCTCTGGTGCTCTGGAGCTCTGGAGCTGTGGAGCTCCATAGCTGGAGCTGGAGAGATGGATATGGATATGGAGTCTCTCGGATCAGCATCTCACGCCATGGGTAGCCACAAAAGGCCGGCCACAAAGGCAGCCAACAGAAACAGGAATTTATGTGGCCTTTTGTATTTGCTCCGAGGCGAAAGTGTTCGAGGGGGGATCGGAATTGGGTGGAGAGATGATAATGGGAATGGGATGGGAATGGGATTGGGCATGAGGATTGGGGATTGGGGATTGGGTGTTGGGGCTGCTACGCAGACGAAGCTGACTGAAGGTGACCCCGGAGATGACAAGGGTCACATGCCAGGTGGGGACCCTAAAATGAAAGTGGCCTCTGCATTACAGCATTTAGTTTCATCTCACCCAAGGCCTAAATAGTTCATCGGCTTATCAGTGCCATGGATGACCCCAGGGCAGAGTTTCAAAATTGCTATAAACATTCCACAAAACTATATAAACCTGAATTTAATTTACGGAATATTTATATTTTATTTGGCAATCAGAAAAGCTTTGCTTAAATAAGGGTTACTTTTGCCTTAAAAGAATATTTAAATGTTTCTCTGTTGCTACCTTTGAACTTGTGCTCTCCATCACAAATGTTTATAAATTATATTAAAATAATTGAATATTTATTTAATTTAATTTTTAATGGAAATTTAATTCCTATTAAAGCATTTTCTAAGCAAAAAAGTGTATTTTGTATTTAAAGTTGGAGGCAATTGTTACATTAACTCGTTTCCCTTTCCGGTTAATTCGAGTTCAAAGCAATTATTAACTATTTTTTACCACACTCTTTAGTCAGTTATTCGCATTCCGCATGTAACTGATTCAATTCCCTGGACTGGTCACAGCTTCCGTTTAATTGTGAACGAAGCTTCCTCGCATTTCGCACGCTTTTTACACATTTTACCCCCTCCACACCCTACTTTTTTTAGCCCTTTTTCACCTGTCCCTTTGCCTAAATGCTTGTGAGTGTGTGTGTGTTGCATGGAGGGGGGTGGTGTACTGGTGTACAGGTGTAACAGATGTCTGTAAATTGCTTTACTGACTGACTGACTCGTCAGTTGGCTGTTGGCTGTTGGCGGTCGCTTAACTGCTACTGTTTCTCCTGTTCGGTTTGTTGTCAGTCAAAGTGTCAGTAATGTACACTGAGCGAAATGCATTGCATATTTTAATATGATTAAATCAGTGACACATACATCTAATTATAATGATTAAGTACTCATGAATAAGTCATTGACTTTAGCGTAAGTGTTGCAATAATTGTAAGCTCTCTTCAAGCGCAATTAATTTTATTTTCATAATTAATATTCATAAAATGGGGAATTAATTATAAAATATTTTATAATCATAGTAACACTGAAAAAAAGAGATGAAAGGGGAGAAACCAGAAACGAATTTAAATTGATTTCATTTTTTTAATGTTTGCTGAAGATTTAAGAATTTATTTAACATAAATATTTTTAATTATATTTTATTTATTTTTCTTATTAAATGATTTATTTTCGAGTTAATTTCTTTCCTTTTCGTTCAGTGTATGCCTCACTTTATTGGTGCGGGTGTGAGTACTTCACTTATAACTGCATTAATACAGCTTATGCTCCACAGACTCGGGCCGCCGCCTATTAGTTGTTGTTGCTGCTGCTGCTGCGCCAGTTGCTGCTGCGGCTTTTGTTGTTGTTGTTGTTGGACCAACATTGCAACACTCACACACGGACACACACTTACACCACACACACATACATACACATATATGCACGTACAACTGTGAAACGGCATTGCTTACAGGTGCTTACAGGTGCCACGGCATCCGCTGCTTGTCAGTGGCCGCGTTTAACGCTACACTTAAACAAACAGCCGCGTGCGTACACAAACATCACACACACACACACGAACACACACGGCGTACACTCACCTACATACTCACCTGGAAGCCGCGGAAGAAGCAGAACAACAACAACAACACACACACACACACACACGAACACTTACATACGGCCAGGATGTGGCCGCCTATTAAGTGATTTTAACACTTTGCGCATGAAAATTGCAAAAAGGCAACGCCGTTGATAATTATCCCTTAATTGCTTAATGAGCGGCACTTGAGCTGCCGCTGCGACGCGTCGACAGTAGCGGCGTAAGTTTAATTAATGCCAATTTAATTACCATGGCACACCAAACACACACACACACCACATACACATATGGACATGGGTGGGCCCTTAAATACCACTTTTGCCGTTAAGGATTTCTCCACTATTTGTAAGTGAATTAAATCGCTGAATCTCAGGTGTAAACATCAGTTTATTTAAGGTAACTTTAAAGCTAATTAAGCTAAAGTTTCTTTTTAATTTAAGTTTACTTGATTCTCATCGTTAATTTATGGGGTTTAGAGAAATTGGTGAATTGTTGACTTTTGTTGGTGAAATTTTATTCTAAAAATAAGTTATTTATATTGGATTTTGATTTAACTGTTTAAGTAAGGTATTAATTTCTAACATAATAGTGATAAATTTATTGAGATTGGAGATTGGATTGATTGAAGAATTTATATTTTCAATTTTGACAATATATGTATATTGGAGAAATTATTCATAATCACTGTTGTTAATGCATTGGTTTTGTTGAAGTCATTGGTGAAAGGAGAAAATCTGTAAGTTATGTTTATCATTGGAATTACTGATAAATCTCAGTTCTTAAATATAATTTGCAAGCTTTTTGATTGCTTTTAGATGGATGTTAGTATTTAGGAATTTCTTGGTATTTCAGTGTGTTTCCATTTCAACTCCAAGTTACCCTCTCCAAACTTCTTACTATTAACCACTTTCCAGGTAGTTAATAAATACCTTAAAAACAACAAAATAAAATGCAAATAAGACTCGCTTAAAATCATTTCCAACAATTCTTGTTTGTCCAACTGAGAGAGAGCTCTGGCATACAGTTTCAGCTTAAACTTCAGCTTTCGTAGCTGATAAAACCTCCGTGTTCGCTTGGCCGAATGTCTCTATTAGCCAGGGCCATGAGTTATTTGGTTGTTTGGCTTGATTAATGCTCACCTGGCCGTGTTCCGAGGAAAACTTAAACATGCCAGCGGAGCGGTGTAGGATGAGGGGCAAATGGTGGTCCGGCTGGGCCATTCGGACCTCGCTCTGTGTGTGTTTATTGTCAGTGGCAGCTCCGTTTACGCTTTACCCTTTTCCATTGCCGGATGGCCGCCGGCGGCTTCTTCTCTCAGTGATCTAATCTTGTTATTGCCCCGGTCCGGTCTGAGTCTCTCTCTCTCTGTATCTGTATCTGTATCTCGGGTTCCGGGCATATCCATCCATATAGATATGTTTGTATATATACAAAAGTGATTTAGCTGATGTGCCAATTCAATTATTTCTACCTACAAACGATACAATTTTTCCTTCCACATGGCACTAGCATGCCGCAAGTACATACATAAGCACCTATAAATGCCATACATACACACTCTCTATGCCATGTGGCATATAAAATAGTGAATGTAATTTTATTCACATGTCTGGCCGCAGGCCAATCCGCTTTGCCCGCCGGCCACAAATTGCACAGCAACAGCAACAGCAACTTCGGCATCAGCATCAGCAACCCCGGAACAACGGCGCACCTCTCCGTTTCGTATCTCGGGTATCGCTAGCTCTGGCTCTGTCTTCAGCCAACAATAAATACACTGAAAAATATATCTAGATGAAAGTGGGTTAATTAAATAGGAAAAGCTTGGGAATTTTGAAGATTTCCAGATGAAATGTATCACTGAAGAAGGGTTTTCTGTAACCAACAGCTAGTGAAATATAGGTTGTATTTTCTAGAATTTTATAGGTAGAGATTTTGGTCTCAAAAATAAAATGGTTGTTATACTTATGTCTATCCAGGTACCAAATTTCACATCAATCGGTTATATAGTGCAGCCACTAGAGATATTTTTATTACCTGACTATATCTCGGGAACCCTAAGAAATCACTCTTAAGATCCCTCAAAATTAAAGTAACTTATTAGGATCCCATAATGCTTACTGATATTAAAACAAAAGTTAGAAAGCTCCTAACTCTTCTATATATATTTTCTACTTAATATATTCCCTACTTAACCCCTGATTAGCTTGTAATTTCTCTCCGTGTACCTGTATATATGCCATATTATATGCAGGGGCAACTGGAAGGGGAACGAGCTGAAATCCATCATTGGCGCATGGCCGCGGGTCACATTTGGGTTGAAATATTATAATTACAAGCGAACGCCCGGGGGCAAGGCGAGCAGCAGAGGTGAGGTGAGCGGGGAGGGGGACAAGAGCGGCGGCGGCGGAGGCAGCGGACGCTTGTAGATGGAGCTGAAACGTCGAACATTGGCATCGCATCGCATCTGTTGGCATCGCGGACTTAGCCACGCTAACAACCAGTCTGGAGCGAGCGAGCAAGCTGTATAGAGAAGGAGAAGGAGCCGCAGGGGGAAGGAGGAAGCTCGAGCTGGAGAGGGGCGATCTCTGCTGCGGATATGGATACTTAGTTGTAGTGGTTGTGTTTACGTTGCGGCTGATAACATCCCGTGTTGCTGCTGCGGCTGCTGCTGCTATGCCAGATGTTGCTGCTGCTGCCCCGAGGCCATGCAACATGTTGCAGGCAACATGCTCGACGCCAATCTGCTTAGACCCAAACAGTCTGGCATTGTCTTCGCTCAACGGTGGATCACAGTGGTTCAGTGGGTGTGTGTTTTGGTGCTACGCCTGTGTTTGTTTGGACAGCGGCAACTACAACTACGGCAAAAGAACGACAGGCGACAGCGTCAACAACAACAACGACAACGTGGTAGCAGGTGAATAACAGTTGGCCAATGCCATTTTTTTGTTCGTATTATACCGTGTAAAAGAAGGGTATATTGAGGGGAAGAGGGAAGAGGAGAACCATATATTGAACTTTATAGACTTGGTTTTGTTTAAACTATATTTCTAATAAGTTTTATCTTTTGTGGAAAAGTATTTAAGATAAAACTGAGGTCATTATAAGGGTTGACTGAGGCTTGTAGAGCTCCCTAAACATTTTATTATACCACTAAATAATTAAGTACTCCTTCTAACTCTCTCTCTCTGTCTATGTATACAAATTACTTTATTTTTCTTTAAATAAACTTATTCAACAAAGATTTATAAATGTTCTTACACAATGTTATCCTTATGTTGCCCCACAAAGTAGGCAATATTTTTTCAAACATCAAAGATCGGGTATTTCATGGTCGCAACTTTTATTTTTTACAATTCTTCAAACTTTGTTTGTTTTTGGCAATTTTTGGTAACTTGTTGCACGGCACGTGTTTGGACAACTGTCCGGGCTCAGCAAATGCAAGGGGTATGGATGGGGTCCTTCATCGGTGATATTACCACAGCTGCACCACAAAGGATAATATGCACTCTCGCATATAATTTAAGAACAACACAAAAGAACCGGCTGGGGCCATAATTGCCAGGGAATCACAGTTTTTGTCGCCGAAAATACTCCGACTCGTACGTCCGGCAGGTGACAACCGGAATCTGGGCAGCAGATGAAGGGGGCGTGGCGATGCTGAAAACTGGGGACCCTCATTATATGCAAAATGCACGGCCGTCGCCGTCGTTGCCGCCGCCAGCCACTCAAACTTAACTTATTTTTAACTTGCACATTTTTGCCGAGCTGAGCTCAGTTTCTGCAGGGCCCGCGGCCATCTTAGTTGCATGTTCGAGCAATCCTTTTCCGTTCTGCCTTGCCCCTCGTGGAAATAAAGAACTGGTCCTCCGCCCCGGTTCATAACTCGCGGCTATATCTTCTTTTTCGTTTTATATATATTTCTCTCATTCTGCTTGTCTTTGGATATCAACTGTCAGTTTGCGAGCTAAAAAACGCCATGGGGCTAGTTTGTAAATCATTAAAATTATGCACACACACACACAACCCGAAACTGTGTGTGTGTGTGTGTGTGAGTATATGGGGAAGTTAGCCAAACTGCATAGGAATCATTATGCAGTTAATGACAAATGTCACGCATTGCTAATGACAAAAGGATGTCGGCAATCGACTCCTGGCCTCGCCCCTTTTGCGCCTTTCGATTGAGGATGATAAGTGCCCCGCAATTAAGATTTATACATCAAATTATTGCCACTCTCACCAGGGAATGTTCCAGCTTTCACTCACCCGAAAGGGGGTGTGGATGTATCATATACATATTTATGAAGTCTTGCAATTAAATAAGAGTTCAGAAAAATATACAACAAAAAAGGTGCTTTCTTTTTTAAAGTTTTTCTAAATAAAATATTTCATATTCTGTGATAGATACTATGATGAGGATGATAACTATATTATAATTTTGATTAGTTCAAGTAATTTTGGACTGTTTAATAAATATTTGTTGAAAAGAAACTCTTAGAACCCTCAAAGAAACCTAAAAAGATAAACCCTTTTTTATCATAATAAAATGTAAGTAAAAGTTTGAAAGGAAATCTTAAGAAGAAGGTAGTAAATTTAGTAGCTCTTCTTTTTCATAAACCAACTCAGAGTTATGTAAGTTAATTCTACACCCTTTTCCCTTACAATTTAGTAATCTTGCTATATGGGTTAAAGCCATTAACCACCGATATTGGCTCTTTGAAAGCCGCTACACAAATATTTTCTTACGAGGCGGGAGAGCAGAGCTGTTACATGATTACCATTCAAATGTTAATGTAAATGTTGTGCGCCACATATGGATGAATGGTTAACTGGATGGATGGATGAATGCTTGAATTGATGGCTGATATATATATATGAATGTATGTGGACGCTGCAGTTCGGTCGTGCGTTAAAAATTTAACGCGAATTTCTTGCTGCGGCGGCAAAAATGGCATCATTAAGTAAAAGCCCCGCGGCCAGACATTGTGAATTTTATGAGCCTTTTCATATACACACACACATATGTATGTTTTTGTTGTTTGCTGTTGGTGTTCGTACAGCGCGTATCGTTAATAATAAAAAATATATATGTAAACCCATATACATATATATTTTAAAATACTATACACACTCGAGAGCACACACATAAATAATAGTAATAATAAAAAATCACAATAATGATGAGGCCGCGATGGTGTCGGCCAGCAAGGAGCAACAAAAAATCTGCGAAAATTCTCAGCATATGGATTGGCATTTAAATGTTTGTATGTTGGCAGTACCATATATATGTACATATATATTCGTATTCGCATTCGTATTGATTGACAAGCAAATGCACAAGCCCTGAATAAATATGCAATATGCAATATGGGCGACTCCCCTCCATGGATAGAGGGGGCGTGGCGCGTGGGCTACTTTAAAAAGCCATCAACAAATAATTACAAACGGAACGAAGCTGGATGTCGACGCTGATTTCTGAGCTGATCCCCACAGAGAGCATTCGTTTTTACCAGCAAATATATATACACATATATATATATATATGTAGGATATATATATGGGAGTCCTGCAGCTGCACCCCACTCTCCTCTGGCCCGCGGTGATCCAAACAATAAAGCATAAAGCGCGCCGCACACATTTTGTCGAATTATTTTGTTGGCAGTCCGCTGGCGGCTAACTGCAGCAAATTGGCTTGAAATATTGGTATTGCCATATGTATGAGTTCGTATATGAGTGACTGAATACGAATCTCCTCCGCTCCGGTTCTCCTCTGTGTGTGTGCGTGAGCTTGTGATTAAAAAAATATTTAAAATGGCAAAAACGCAAAGCGACGTCAAAATAAAGGAGCCCACAACCCAGCTTCCAGCTCCAGCTTCAGCTCCAGCTCCTCCCGCTCATCGCCCCTCGCTTGAAACAATAAAAGAGCCCCTCGGAAAACCCACTCCATCCCCAAAGCGTGTTCTCTGAGTGAGTGAAATGAGCGATAAAATTGCAACAATTTCCACTCGTCGTAGGCAGGGCCGCTGATAAATATGAAAAATGGGAAATGTTAGTGAAAGCAAACAATAAGCTATAAGTTTAGGTATTACAGGGATCATATTGATATACATTTTGATGACAAAAAAGCATATTAATTAGTGATTAATACAATATGTATGTATAAATTATTTGGTTCATAAAACAACTTATTTTTGTGAAATCTTTCATAGAGACTTTAAGGGTTTTTTTTAATATTCAGATAAATTTTTGAGCAGTTTTTCTTAATTATATTATATTTTGAAGTTAATATTGACTAAAAATGACATAAAATATTGAAAGTTAATTAATTATGCGTATAATTCGATTAACAAATACATTTCTGAACTCTACATTTTATTCAGTAACTATTTAAATAGTATTCCTAACTTTTCAATTCAAGTATCGTTCCACTTCGTGTCACGCTACCATCTCTAAGCCAGATCGAAAATTTCTGCAGCGGGCAAATATAGCGGAATATTATTGCGGCGCATATACTTCAAAATGAATATGGCCGGGGGACAAATAAGCGAGCATTCCGAAACAATTGCCAATGAAAAATGATGCGGCACAACTCTCGGCAGGAGGGGGGTTGTGTTCTATGGAGGAGGGTGGGGTGAGGTGAGGGGTTGGTGTTATTCCACCCACCGCAGGCGTTTTCCTAGCAGCGAGTGGGCGGAAAGTTCGCACTCATTTTAATTACAGCTGCCTAACTGCAAGCCTCACTGTACCGGCTCTCTCGCTGTCGCTCTCTGACGCTCTCTTTTTTCTCATTTGACACTAAGAAGAAAGTAGAGTGAATCTTAAATATTTGTTATAAATTAAATGAGAAAGGTACTAAAAAAGATACTTTTTAAAAATTGGTATTTTATTTTTTTTAATTTATTGTTAAATTATTTGAGAGAAAATCAGCTTTAAAAACTAAATTAAAATATATAATATTATAATGAAACATTATTTTTTATAAATATGCATTGAAAACAAGAAAAAAAAAGCTAACCAAGCGTAGCTGAATGTTGTTTCCAATGCAGTTTGTTCTTGGTTTTTGAATTTTCTAAATTCGAAAATGAGTGCGAATTTTTCAAATTCGAAATCGATCATAACTCAGTTAAAAATTCATTTATTATCATTCAGGAATATTTCTTATTTAGGTTAAAACAACTAGCATACGGAACTTCAATTTAAAAAATTTTGATTTTTGTTAAATTTTTGACTTTTTTACCCCCTAACAAAATTTTGTAAAAATTTAAAATTTTATTTTTTCCCGAGACAAGGCTAGATTGCTTCTGCTGTTAATGCTGATCAGTATAGGGCCAGAAAAGACTCCTTCACTCCTAAATTAACAAGGCAAATGTTGTAAAATGCATTTTTATTTTCAATTTTTTTATCCTCAGCTTTATTATTATGAGTTTTTGATTCTTTCAAGACAATTGTCATTCCAAGTGTATGATTCTCTTTCCCGCTCGTGTTTTGAAACACGTCCCCAGGCGTATTTATCACAAGTTTTTCTTTGCATTGCCGCCGGGCAACAAAATATTTCAGCTGCCTCCGTCTCAGTCGCTCGTCGGGGATGCCCGCCGGCGCTTCAGCCCGGCTCAGGCTCAGCTCTGCCCTGCCTCTGCCTCTGCTCCACTCCGTTCTGCCCCGCACTTGGTACCGCCTCTGCCGCTGTCGCTGCTGCCGTCGTCGCCGCTGGTTCTTCTTCTTCAAAGTCTCTGGAGCTGATGCCGCACAAAGTTTCATTTCGTTTGGCCGCCGGCAGCAGCGTTCTATGCTTTGTCATTAACACAAACACGCACATTGGCACACACACACACACACACACAGACACAACACACACACTGCTCCAAAACGGACGCGGGGCACAACTGGCGGGTGTTAGGTGTACATGCACCCATATACACCCGCACACACACTTTGCCAAGGGCAACAAAAACACACACACAGGCTTTGATATTTACAATTATAGAATATCGGCCATATATATAGAGATGTTCCCAGCGTGATTAATGCAATGTCTGGCCTGGAATTTAATTTACACTTGAAAAAGTTAATTTTGAGAAAGGTACGTGGAAGATATATGGATTTTGGAAGTTGTTTTATTAATAAATATGTATGTTTTTGCTAAGAAAAAATATACAATTATTTTCTAAAGTATATTTTAAAAAAGTAAAAGGATTTTGTTTACTTTTAACAAATTAGATAGGTTTTTCAAGGTTTTATGGGTATTAGAATCATGTTATTTGATTTCATGGGTTCCTAAATTAAAGGGAATTGGAAATACTTAAGATAGAATATATACAATTAAGGTAAATTTTCGGTTTAATTTAAAAAGGAAAACATTTTTCTATACTTTCTTTTAGATATATTGATTTCAGAACTGATTTAACTTTTATGTACCCAAGAATATAATAGTTTTAAGGGATTCACGAATATATTACAAATATTTTCATAATTTTTAAAAATCTAACAACCTTATATTCCCTATTTAAGCCTCATTAAATTTCCCAATTCGCTCTTTGAGTGTATTAGCTCTAATTAAATGCATCGATTTATAAGCCAAGCGAAAGCATTTTAGCCAAAGCCAATTGTTCTATTTACAGTTACAATGTTAATTGCGGCAGCTTAGTTGCAACCAGCAACCAGCAACAACCACAACAACTGCGAACAACTGCAACAACGGAGCACTTAAACCGGAAATAGACTATTAAACGTTCACACGCAGCCCCCACACTCACACTAGCACACACGGCAGGCACGCCGACACACACACACACACAGGTACACAGCATCATATGGTCCGAAAGCCAAGCAGCAGCTAAACAACAAACTCAGAGAGCTTCGCTCTCTCTCTCTCTCTGTCTCTCCGGCTGCTCTCTCTCAAGGTCGTCGCCTCAACACAGAAGACGCCAGCAACGAACTCCACCCGCACACTGCACTATGGGGAATTTGCCCATTTTTGTGGTATTAATTAATAACTTGTAAACTAAATAAGATTTTTGGAAACGGTTTTTTTATTATGATTATGGACACCGTTAAAAATATTTTTTTGGAAAAATGGGCGTGGTTCCGCCCACCCAAAATTTTTTTTTTTATTTTTTAAATAGACTGACAATAATGCAATGATGCAATGCAAAGAATATGATTGGAAAACAATTGAAAATTACAAATTTTCTTAGTTTTTAAGCTCTTTGGCATACGAAACGGTTATATCCTCATAAGATTGATCGATGGCTTCAAATTTGCATGGTAAAAGGCTTATAACTTTTGTGGCAAGGGCCACATGTTTATGTTTTTGAATTCTCTTCATAAGGTTTGTTGAAAAAAAAAAAAACAGGATCTAATAAATCTAATGCTCTATTGAAAACATTCGTGAAAATATTGACTCTACTATGACGTGCCTGGTGCAGTTTATTCGCCTTATAATAGTATGTTTTATTGCGTGCTTCTGACGCTTCTTCGTCATAATAACCGACTGGAGGTATATTGCTTTATTTATTTTCCAATTATTGGTTCTCAATAACATTAAATTTGCCAATATAAAGTTTTAATGGTAGCATCCGATATTTATGCTTATTTTCAAAATGTTTTTTGGTCCTATTGCCTATTTTTCTATTTAAATTTTAAATTTTGGCAAAAAAAAAAGTTTTTTACCCACAAAATAGGTTGAACGCTATAAGAAATCCATGATTTTATTTAACTTGTTCGAAATTATTCGATTTTTTTGTTCTTGATAGGAGTTGTCCGACTTTTTGCGCCATATTTCAAACAGATCAGCGTTAGAAAACTCGAATATACCTGTAGAAAAATCGAATTTACTCAGATTGTGCGCATTTGTGCAGATTGAGACAATTTGCCGTTTCTTCAGAATTAATGGCTCTACGAAATGCATTTGGACTTACACCTAAACATCAATATATATTTTTTGTAAGTCTCTGTGAAATTAATTTTATTTCA
>VNJR01012204.1:0-24796 GCA_008042585.1 Drosophila punjabiensis | reverse complement strand
ATCGGATCCAAAAATATCCTCTATGAGACATGTCCGAGCTATGCCGGAATTAAAAATAGCTTACTCGCCCGATATGGTGGCTCTATTTGAGAACGTTGAGGACGACGTAAATAATCAAGAAGCCGTTGAATAATGTAAACTAATAAATTTATTACGATTTTTGGCAAAATCACTCTTGTTTTTATTTAAACTATAGTTACGTTAAAAAAAAGCAAACATGAAATCAATAAAAAAAAGTGTTGCATATCTTAGGGGGCTGATGAAAACGCAGAGGTAACTTGGCAAAACTTCAAATATCTCACAATGCGCAAAAATGTAGCAAGAAAACTTTTTTTTAATTAATTAAGAAATATTTAAGAGATTTTTTGATTTCGTCAAGAAAGGTGGCACGCGCTGGCATCGTAGTTAGAAGTCTATGTTCTATTTAAAAATATGGAAAAAATAGGTGTCATTTCAAAAAAATTCTACAAAAATCTGAAATTTCAAATTAAATTTTCTGATGACACAAAATTATTGGCATTATATCAGATAATTAGGGAAAAATAACATTAACTACACTACCATTATAGTTACTTAAATATTGATAGTCAATTTTGCCCTACATACTAAGTTTTTCGCACATATTTTTTTTTTTCAAAATTGTGTCAACTTTGCGCATCTCTATAAATTCCAAAAAAAATCGTAAAATTTTTCAGTTTTCACATTTAAAAAATAGAATCAATTTCCAATTAAATGGTATCATTCGTTTGGCTCATTTCAACAAGTCAAAAAGTGATTTTTGCAACGAGTTTTGGCAGAATGCCCCAGTGTGCGCCGTAAGACAGTTATAGCTCTGCGAAGAATAGTCCTCCCATACAGCTTACTCCTGGAATGATTAATTCTTTAGCATTTTTCTCGAAGCCCCTTTATTTAACCGGCTATCAAGCTATAGGAAAAATTTGATTGCCGATTAGCCTGAAATATATGGGGCATATTCATCTTATGTGTGATTATGGGGGGTAGTAAAATAATTGGAAAAGGTCAATATGTTTTTTTTGGTTACGTTGAAAATAAAGGGAAAAACATGTTCTTTTTGTTTTGTTTTTTGCAAACTTTTATGAAAAGTTGTACAGGGTCCGGCACTCGAAGTGTAACCATTTAAAAAAGCCATAAATTTAGGTTAGAAAATTACTTTTTCTCAATTCAAAGTACAAAATGTCAAAAAATTATCCAAAATTCAGAAACAATTCACTTTTGCTCGATATGACCACCTTTTGCCTTGACTATAGCCTTGAGACGGTCCAAAAACGAATTGCAAGCTGCCCGAATGTGACTTGCAGGTATTTTGGCCCACTCGCGGACAACGGCTATTTTAAGCGCCTCGAGACTGGTGTATCTTTTAGTGCGGACCTTGTTCTCTAAAATGGCCCGAAGAGAATAATCCATCGGATTTGCGTCTGGTAAATTCGAGAGCCATGGTGTAGACGTTATGATGTTTGGATCGTTGTTTTCCAGCCATTTTTGGTTCAATCGAGCTTACCCTTAAATAAACTCTATCGTTTTGAGAGTTTACGAATTGCTCAATTGAAAAAATTTTCTCGTCAGAAAACACAATGTTCGGAAGTTGACCGCATTCGGCTAAGCGAAGCAACTCCTTCGCTCTCTCAAGTCTGACTTGTCGCTACTTCAATGTGAGATCGTGCGCCTTTTGGATCTTGTAAGGCTTGACCTTGAGATCATTTTTCAGTATTCGGCGGAGGCTACGGTCGGATATTTTCAGTTCTTTTGCCATTTGATTGGCACTTCGTCGGGGATTTCGCTCAAGTCGCTTCTTTACTTTTTGAACCACCTCACGAGACGTTGCAGTCTTTTGATGACCACCTCCATGAGGTTTTGCGATGCTACCAGTATCATTGTAACGAGTTTTGGTGCGATAAACGAAAACTTTATTCACTTTAAGATATTCAAGCTCACGAACAATCGATGGTTAAGATTTTCCAGCTAAATATAATGCAATCACACTTTTACGTTTCAAATCCCTTGCTGATATTTTATTTCGCGTTCACTATCAGCAAAATGCTTTCGTAAAATTGTAAACAATATTTTAAGCTGTCATTTAGCTAAGTTACCGACAGCTGATGCCCGTGCGTCAGCTGCGCGAGCGGTTTGAAATTGTTTACACTTCGAGTGCCGGACCCTGTATAAAAAATTTATTTTTTATATTTTTTAATTTGTGTACTACCTGCCATATGCAAAAAGATACAGATTAAAATGCCATTTGATTATTTGAAGATTACCCAGATTGGCTGAGTGCATTTGAAAGCACTGTAACTTCATTAATTATTATTTTTTCTGGTTAATATGTAAATGTACATAAATTAACAATGAGAATGGGTCATTGTCTGGAAGCAACAACAGCGGTTAAAAAAATTAAAAGTTCTCTGAATTGATTTTTGTCAACATAGTGACTTTGAGAAATGTTCCGATATATCAAATTTGAAACCTTGAACGTATTCTAAAAAAGATTTCGAAATATTCGCATGCATTTTCGAGTTAATGCAATTTTTCATCATTTTGATGAAAAACATCATAAAAAAGAGCTTGTTTTGTTTTGATAAAAACACCTAAAACAGAGGCATTATGCTTTAACTTTGGTTTCCTAACATCATAAGAAGAATGCGAAAAGTCGAAATAAAACGGATATCGGCTCGACATCGATAAAAATTCAATTTAAAAAAAAAACTACCTAATATTTTAGGGTCAAACTAAAAATATAAGTAAGACAACATTATGCACAATACATTAGAATGAGTTGCACAAAAATCTGGTTTCGCTGAAATCAGTGCTTGAACGGGTTTTTAAAAAAGTGACTTCTGTTTTTGTCGCGAGCAAGTTTCTTAAATTTTGGTACATTTCTCGAGAACGAACAATTGTCCAAAATCGATCTTAGCACCAATTATAGAGCTTACCAAGAGCTATAAGTTTCAAATTTTGTAAAATTAAAATAAAGTCTTGGAAAATGTTTTTTTTTTTTCAATTTGAATGCGTGCAAATGTCGCATTCGACACCAGAGAATTCCCCATATATGAAAAAAAAACAAAACAAAGTTATATCTTTTAATCGAGCGGAAATAAAAATGAAGAGGAACAGAGTTGTACTGAATAAAAAATTTGCATATATATACAAAAAAAAAAAAAATGTCGCGCTCTCTACATGATCTTAAAAATAGGAAAACAAAAAAAAAAAACGTTTTAGGTACTTAACCTCAAATATTTCAATAGCCTGACGTGATAGGCAAAGTCTGAGGACGAATTCAGAATCTGCGCTTTAAGTTACATAAGAAATTACCCCCATGTTTCTAAAAACTCACGAGATCCTTATATTTGTAGACATGTGTAATTAGTGCGCTTCCGACAATTCCGCATTCTTAATCACATATTTGACCGGCATATATTAATATGTTTTTATACTCATACATATGTAATGCTAGATTGCCACTTATAAACTAAAGTGTACTAAACAGGTTAAAAATATGTGCTACTTTTGAAAAGCCGAAGATTGTACCCCCTTGCAGTTTAAAAGGCTAAATGTAAAAACGCTAAAATCATCCATATTCATTAATCTCAAACGTAATAAGAGCCTTCCAGGGTATGTTGCAACGCAGTGAGGGAGGCATTTCAAACCCTAAAAAGCAGCTTAATGCACAAGATCTAACGGTTTGAGCATTAAACGGCCAGACAAAAAAAAAAGAACAACAACATCCCGCACCTTCGCGAGTTTGATGTGCGACGCCCAATGCATGTGAGTTGTTGCAGACTCAAGATAGCGTCGATGAGCCTGTTACCTGCGCCAAATTTCAGTGTCATTGTTTTTGTAAATCTCCACGGTTCGGTGAGCGTTAATACTGACGACGCGAGAACGACTTGCTGGTGCCTACCAACAATGATTGATCATTGAACGACTCAGTAAGAACACTAAAACACTAACACTAATTTAGTTTGTCATTTTTATTTCACGATTGTTGTCTGTGTTTTTCATACTATTCTTCAACACAACATATTAGGTGACTTCACTCGGGTCGTGGGGAACTCCTGATGATGCAAATTACAACATCGTTTTTTTTTCAGACACAGTTTGAGACCTCGTGACATCTGTAAGTTGGGCTCCGCGCCACCTGGTTTAGTTAATGATTCATCAGCCCTTTTCGAGGATTGGCCTTGCCCTGGCGAAACCGCAGCAGGGGATGCAGATTCGTCTTTCTTGAGGTGACTGACGTTACTGGTGTACGACTTCCCTTTTCCCGTCACCTGGGCTACATCTCCATCTTTGCTGGAAAAATAACATTTTTAATTAAAACATTGTCACCTATAGTTAATTTGATATCTCCAGCCCTTCTATCTGCAAATGCTATCTGCTTTCCTTTCCCTTTTTAGCACATCTCCCTATCTCTCTCCTGTGAGTCCACAATAGGATTCGAGATATCGATTCAAGGAATCGTATTGTCCGATTGTACATCCGCTGGGTTGATGTTGCACCCGTTGTACTATGCGTCGTTACGTTGCACATCAAAACTAACTTCTGCAACTTTATTTTTCTGTCGCTTCCGCTAGAATATGAGATTTTTAATCGTTTTACCAGGGACCTATTCATATTCTCCACCTTGCTGTTTAATTGTGGCCAATATGGATGAGTTTTAAGAATCTCGATTCGCAAGCTTCTAAGTTAGACGTGCTTTACATCGCTCTCCCTTCATTTAAAGTTTTCTTAGTGAAATAAGCCCAAATTTTTGGCAAGTGACCAGTGTTTACATGATCTTTATCATTTAACAACATCTGGTTCATTTTAAATAAAGACAGTGACTTTAATCTCGTAAAACAAATTCGGTTTTGCATTTTTATCATCTCGCTTTCCCTTTCTCTTCTTGTGCATCGCAAATACCGCTTATCTCTGCATCGCGTTGGTGTTGTTGTTGGCGCAAGTGATCTGCACACGCTGAACAATCACACAAACTTACAACTTCTTGGCGCTTAAATAAAAGCTCTTATTTTTGCGCTCTTTGATTTTTGTTTTGATAGTTTTCTTTGTCGCGGAATTATTAATATTCTTTTCATTTTATTTGATTTCGTGTGTTTATAATTTCTATTAATTATTTACGTAAATTATGGCTACCTGCTGTGCTGACAATTGTCCCAACAGTCGCAAATTCATTGCTAAGCAGGTCTTTGTTAGCTGTTGGCTATGTGAAAACATTGCTCATGTCGGTTGCGCCGGTTTTGGGCAACTCGGCGGGCGTATTGCTGATCACATACGTGAGCATAGTGGATTGGACTGGACGTGCCCGAGCTGCCTGCATATTAAATCCGATATCAGGATTTTTATGAGGCAAACTCACCTGGAGTTTCAGTCGCTGGCGGCCGGTTTCAAGGAATTGTCAAACCGTTTCCAGATGGCGGAACATCACTTCAAATCATTACAACTGCTAAGTGACCCCGGTAAACAGACCTTTCTAATTGCCTTCTGCCTATTTCAGACCCTGCGAGCACTCCTCTTGTGCAGTTCACCCCTCGAAATAAATCTACGGATAACGCCGTTGCTGTGGATTTCGACGTGCCCCCGGCTTTGCAGCTTATAAACATCGACCAGGCATCCACGTCTCATGCTGCTGCCTCCAACGACGCTCTGTTGGCTTCTGACGCTCCTCCAGTGGCTCCTCCTCCGGTGGTAATCGCTCCCGCGGCGGTTCCTCCGACGGTGGTACCTCCGGCGGTCATCATTTCTGCGCCGCCAATCACCCGCACTGGGCCCCAATCTTCATGCATTTCTTGAGTTGCACTAAGGAGTCCGGCACCACAACTGGTGTTGCCCCAAAAAATCTGCCTTTGTTTCCCGCCTCAATCCGGGTGATTCCGAACACGACGTTAAAACCCATTTGAGCAACAAATTGAATATTTCTAGAACTGAATTTACCGTCTCAGATTTCAATTTTAAGCAAACTCCGACTCTTTACTGGCTACGGTTCTTGATACTTTAGTTTGGCCTGAACATGCCATAGTTCATGAATTCATTCATAAAAGTAATCCTCGGGCTAGTGGGCCTTTGACTCCCTCTACTAGAGCTCAAAAAAACTGATTGATTCATTTCTCCTTCACTATCAGAATGTTCGCAGTTTATTAGGCAAACTTAGTTAACTTCACGTTAATAGTGCCTCCTTCGATGCTAATGTTATTGCCTTTACTGAAACTTGGCTCAACTCGTCCGTCTCTGAAAGCGAATTATTTGCTAGTAACTACGTCGTCTAGATGTGATCGCCAACTTTCGATAACTGACACAGATAGCAATTTAGAGTTTGTTGCGGTTCGCATTCAAGTTCATGACTACTCTGTTTATGCCTCATTCTCGTACATCCCACTCCGGTCTGACACGAACATTTACTTACAGCATGTCTCATTAATTCTAAACATTCATTCTACTCTTGGTGCTAACGATCACCTTATTGTCATGGGAGATTTCAACCTTCCGTCCATATCTTGGATGCCCTCCCCTGACTCGAATGTTCTTATTCCCACTGCGCCCCATGATTTTGTTCACGGCCTTATTGACCTTTCATTGGGACAAATAAATCATGTAAGGAACTGTGGTGACAAAGTCCTAGACCTTATTTTTGCGTCGGAGTTTTCTAATGCCTATGTTTCTAGAATTGAATTGTTTCCCTCTCTCCAGCCCCGAAGACGCTTATCACCCCACTTTTGAGAGTATCGACTCCATTACTATCTGGTCCTTTAGCTGAGCCAGCAACTTTTCGCTGTTTTTTGTAAAGCTAATTTCTCTGACATGACGATCCCGTAAACTTAGTCGACCGTTTCTATGACATTATATACTCTGGTTTTCACATTCTGACGTCTCGCATAAGCCTCCCTGGTTTTCTCGTCGACTTTCCAACTTGAAAAATGTGAAGTCTAGACTTTTTAAAAAGTTGAGTAGAACAGGGTTGCAAGTCAACTGTGCTAAGTATCTAGCAACAGCACGTTATAATTTTTTAACACATAATTCTGAGTGCTACAATAATTACCTGAATCGGTGCAGAAACGAGTTCCAGGCGAACCCTAAGCAATTTTACGCGTTTGTCAATTCTAAACGAAAATCTCAAATCTTTCCATCCTGTCTTCATCTCAATACTGAGTCCGCTTCTAACGAGTCTGACATCGCGAACTTATTCGCTAAATTATTCCAATCATCGTACTCATCTATTAGTTTCGATACTACTTCATCGTATCCATATCCTCTTCCGCACTCCAATTGCATCTTCATGCCCACGATCAGTGATGATGATGTTATTCAGAACCTCAAAACACTCAAACCTTTCTTCTCTTCCGGTCCAGATTTGGTACCAAGCTGTGTTTTGAGAAATTGTGCTAGTGCGCTAAGTAGTCCACTGTCCAAGCTGTATCAGTTGCCTCTTCAGTTTTCATTTTTTCCTGAATGTTGGAAGGAATCCTTCATAATTCCCCTTCACAAAAAGGGTAGTAAATCCAACATCGAAAACTACAGAGGGATTGCAAAGCTTAGTGCGATTCCAAAATTATTTGAACTTCTAGTTACTGCTCAGCTTCAACACCAATGTAGCTCATTAATGCCCACCCTGCAGCATGGCTTTATGAGACAACGTTCTACTTCCACAAACCTTCTTGAGTTTTGTTCTGTCATTAGAAACGCGTTTAAATTCAACACACAAACTGATGCTATTTTTAAAGACTTGAGCAAAGCCTTTGATTCTGTGAACTAACCGTGTCTTTTCATAGTGGCCGGTCGTACCGGAGCAGACAATAAAATCCAGCTACGACAGGTCTTTACAAATTCTTCCACTTCTCTATTCGTTTGGGCCACCACACTATTGAACAGAGTCGTCGCTGCATTGCATTTTCACTTTAATGGCCTTTATGTACTAATTCAAACACTTTCCGCCGTAGATCTTGCGGGATCACTCACTTGATTCCTCTCAGCAGCAGATTACCAAGCGCCGACACTTCGATTCGAAACGCATAGAATGGACTTGATGTAGCTAGCTGTCATGAATCCTCTTTAAGGCACGTCATCGCATCTATTATTTCCTCATCCTGAGTACTGCTCTCAAACATCTCTGAGATCGAAAATGAAACTTTTGTTGAGTTTGAGACGACATGAAATATGTTTTTCTTTCCTTGCCAATCGAATGGGCTCGACTGCGTCTCTTGGGACAATCTCAACAATGAGTCGGCAATATTCTCTTTCCCTGGTTTATATTCAATGCGGAAACGACAAGAATGTAGATGTAAAAGCACTCTTTTGATACGCGCTGGAGAAGATTAGAAGAGGGTTTGAATATGGTTTTAAGAGGTTTGTGGGCCGTTACCAAATCAAATTCTAGACTGATTACGTAATAATAAAACTTTTCTACCGCCCAGACTAACTCGAGACCCTCCTTTTCTGTTTGAGAGTTCCTTTTTCCTACATCTTATTAACTCTTACTAGCGCACGAAATAACACGGCGAGTTATATTTTTGTCTAGTTGTACCAAAACTTCTCCTAGTTCTTTTCCGATCCGATAAAAGCTATCTTTTGTGCCTCACCCCATATAAAATTCTCATAAGACTTAAGCAAATCCGTCAAATCTGGTGAAAATTTACCAATACATGTGATCAAACCTAAAAACTGCAGACCTCTTCCTCATTTTGGGGCTCTCTAAAATTCTTTATTATTTTAATGTTATCTAGATCTGCCTAGCTTCGTGGTTCGCCAAACACACTTCTCCTTGTTGAGTACTACATAATGTTCCTCAAATATAGCTTTCACCTTGCTCAGCACCCTGTCATGCTCGTTGAGGGTTCTTCCGAGAACTATAAAATCTTCAATATAGTTTTAGGCGTTCAAACACTGTAAAGGCAGCTCCTCCATCAACCTTTTGAAAATCTCCGGTACTGAATAAACCCCGAAAAGCTTCCTCTTGAATCGTCAAGTTCCAGCTGATGATAAGCCTTCTGTGGATCAAGTCTAGAAAATATTTAGCGCTCTTTAGCTTGGTCGTCAATGAGTCGAAGGTTGAAAGGGGATAATTTTCTCTTTTTATGGTCTTCTTCGCTCTGAGCACAAACGACTCTCTACACCTTCTTTGAAAGCGATGATATTTGACGATATCCAAGCGCTTGGGCCGGTTCAATAATATCAAAATCTAAGGCTTCATCCAGTTTTGTTTTTACGTTGTGCTCTAACGCGATTGGAACTCGCCTCATGGGTCGCTTGACAGGCATCACCTTTGGATTCCGAACTAAAGGGAACGCTTTCACCACTCAAGTCGATTTATGTTTAAGCCTAGTCTTAAAACATTTGAGTTGTATCGCAGTGTCACCACTTAGTAGTGATTGCATGCTGTTTTATATGTCAGAAAACGTAGCAAAACGTAGAAAACGTAGCACTTATTAGAGCTTCAAATACTCGTAATATCTTGAGAGGTTAATCTGAAGCATAAGAGGGAAACTGGTTCAAAGATGTAGTACGCATATTGAAAATGGTTGCCTGGTTGTGTGGACTCCTTCATTCCTCCTTGGTGGTTGCCCGAAATCAATTAGTGTTTACTGATTTCTCCAGCCTAATATGTTGGTCCGTACGCAGTCGTTTCGCCTATGGGCTGTCCGCCTCGCGTGGAGCTGTTCGGATTTTGGTCTTGCATCGCCGTGCGAAGTGTTCAATCTTGAAGCATTTTCACCACGTGACTTTCCTTTCCGGACAATCCGCGCTGTCCTACCGGTGTCCCTTTTTTCCACATCAACCACAATCTACCAGGCCAGCAGCACCCACTGTCGCCGTTTGCCTGTAAGCCTGCTGGTTAATGTGACACATTTTTAAAAATTCGTTTAAAGTGAATTAATTTTCTAAAAGCTTCCTTTTTAGATTATTGATTATTTTGTTTTTGGGGCAGATTTCCCCAATTTTTTTCTCTGGTTTTGCCGAAATATATTTTCTCCACAACGCTTTGTCAAGCGCTTGAAACAAAAATGGTTTTAGCTCTTTACACTTCACCACTCTTTTAAACTTTTTTCGTGATGAGTTTTAGCTCTTTAGGTTTGCATGAATTTAATCCGACCTCCCTATGCTCATTTACTTAACGAAATACTATGATACCATTCGAAAGTATTCGAATGCTGGCCAGGAAAAAAGAAAGTACAAATATTTAACATATTTAATTTATATTAGAATGTAGAAACATTGTTTGGTTTAATTTGGCTGGGTTAGCGGCAATTCGGCATTTGAAAATAAACGTTCCGAAGCCGCGCTGCTCGCTGGAATGCAGAATATTTTACAGCCCGTTTTGTGTAAAAGATGGAAAAATTATTTATTTCAGCAAAAGACATGCCGTGGCTCAATTTTCTCACGCTGCTCAAACCGTTATCTTTTTTGGGAGGTGGCAGCAAGTCGTCCTCGCGTTCCTTGATGGCGTTCAGCAATCCGTGAAGATTTACAAAAACAATGCTATGAAATTGCACATTGCCGCAATATCGAGTTTGCAACAATAACTCGAAGATATTTGGGCTTCCCACATCAAACTCGCGACGGTGCTGGTTGTTGTTGTTATTTTTTTCTGGCTAAGCTCTTGCTCAGACCGTTAGATCTCGTGCCCATCGTTAGTTTATTTATATTCCGCCAAGCCAATGCATCGAAGTCGCGAGTGTATGGAACAGTAGTATTTGCATATGCATATTGCATATGGATTTCTACGAATTCTGCAAATTCATCGTCAGGTGAATAGGGTGTCACTGTAGTCGATCTGGCAATTTTTTGTAACCCATTGATGTTCGGAAGAATTAGCGTTTTGAAGCTTCGAGTTTTTTTAAAGCATTTTCAAAAGTTGTCAAAAGTCGGACAATGGATCCCGAATGATTTACATTTATTTCCTCTATTCTGGATGTTTTAAGTTTATCTTTTAAAAATGCTGTTATTCCGATCGCTTGTATTAGCATGTCCAAAGCCTTTGCATCTCTAAAGTTTGGTTTTAATTGGACCAAAATAAGATGCATACATACTGGAAATATTACGCGATATTGTTGGGTGTGGTAGTAGCCCTTCAGTACCATTCCGGAGGAATTCCGAAAAAAATCCCCTAGATTTCAAGCCATATCGCCCGGAATTCGCCCGGATTTTGGCCCGAAATTTGCTCAGAGCATGCATAACAAGTCCGGAATTCAAAAGTCCAGGGAAATTGCGCAGGAATTCTCCCGAAATTCCTCTGGAGTTCCCCCGGAAGCTCGAAAACCAACTGGAATTTCCAAACCAATTAGCCTGAATTTTAAAGAAATTCCGTCGAAATCCTCAAGGAATTGTACAGGAATTCCACCGGAATCCACCAGAAAACGCAGAAGGATTTCGCCGGAATTCGTAAACAAATTTTTCTGAAATCGGACTACTATATCCAGAAAATCCAAATAACAGTTGACTGTTTTTCGGCTTGCTCACTAACACAACGGGAAAATAAAAATGCCTGTGTGCTCTTGATCTAAACGGAACTTTGACTGTTCCTCAGTTGCGTGATTTTTACCACGCTCATTCACAACAACTTAGAGAGCGATTCGACTGAAAGCATGTACATTGATAGTCAGCAGAAGAGCACAAGAACGAAAGACTTATCGTAACCGGACTTTTAATTTTCTTTTGTTTGTACATATTATTAGCATATTTATATACATATAACATACATATATATTTATATTTATACCCTTGCAGAGTATTATAATTTCAGTCAGAAGTTTGCAACGCAGTGAAGGAGTCATCTCCGACCCTATAAAGTACATATATTCTTGATCAGCATCAACAGCCGAGTCGATCTAGCCATGTCCGTCTGTCTGTCTGTCCGTTTCTACGCAAACTAGTCCCTCAGTTTTGAAGCTATCTGAATAAAACTTTACAGATAGTCTTCTTTATACTCTCACTCGTACATAAGTCAGAACGAGCCAGATCAGACGACTATATCATATAGCTGTCATACAAACGATCCGTATATATGTTGAAAAAAATTTATAACTTCACTGTTTTTTAACATATCGTAATCAACTCTCGACTATAAGCTTTAAATATTATATCCGATTTTCAGATTTAAATTTATAAAAATCGAACTACTATATCATATAGCTGCCATAGAAACGGTTTGGAAAATTTTAAGAAAAAATTATAACTTTGTCAGTTTTCAACATAACTTTTTCTACTTTGAGATACAAGCATTTCAAATTATTTAAGAATTCTGTTGTAAATTTCATAAGAATCGGACGACTATATTATATAGCTGCCATACAAACGATCGATAAATGTGGAGGTAAATTACATTTTACTTTACATATACAAATGTAAAAAAATGTAAAACTGTAAAATTAAATTGAATATGAATATATTGAATAAGAAATTAATTTTTTTTAGATAGGGTTAAATTATAATAGTATTAGATTTTTCTCGTAAAATTATGCGTGAGGCATAGCAGCATACAAATGCAAAAATCATTTTTTTTCTTTTCTCGTTGAAAAACGATATGCAAATGAGCAGAGCATAAACGAAACACGAAATTGGTCTTTAGTTTAGCACAAAACAATTTTTACAAGACACACGGGTGAACGATTCATGTCTGACTTTTTGCGCAAGTGGTGCATAAATAACAGTTATTTTCTGAATACAAAAAAAAAAAAACACTCTGTATCATATTGGTGCTGTAGGAACGATCCGGAAATTGTTGTCTCTCCCTTTTCTCTCTCTGCCTCTCTGAAGACTTCTTTAGAAGTTTTTCGATTCCGTTTCCAGGAATTCTACATAGTTAAACAAGAAAGGAGGCTAACTTCGGCACTCCGAAGTTTAGCTTAAAGAAGCTGGGTTCGGAAATTTTTTTTTCGAAATTTGAAAGCTGGAATCGTTTGTCCATCGTTTGCCCACCCTTTACTTTTTTTGCCCACATCCAGTTTCAAAAATATGAAACTTCGAAAATTTTCGAAATTTTTCGAAAATCAAAACGTTGACTTTTTTCAAATTTTTTTTTTGGAAATCGTAATAACATCGTTTGCCCACCCTTTAGAATTTTAAAAAAGATAAAACTTTAAAAGTTATGGAGCTTTAAACATTTTTTCTGGTTTTCCAAAGAAACAAAGTACTGCCCATTTCATAAATCAAAATATTTTTGAAAAAAAAAACGTTTGCTCATCTCTTAAAACTAAATAAAATCGTTTGCCCACCCCTTAAAAATAAATATTTTTGAGAAAAAACGTTTGCCCACCTCTTAAAACTAAATAAAATCGTTTGCCCACCCCTTAAAAATAAATATTTTTTACAAAAAACGTTTGCCCACCTCTTAAAACTAAATATAATCGTGTGCCCACCTGCTAAAACTTAATATGTTTAACAAAAAACGTGTGCCCATTTTTTTAAACTGAAAAAAATCGTTTGCCCACCCTTTAAAAATAAAAAAAAAACGTTTGTCCACCCTTTAAAAATTAATATTAGCATTTGTCCACCTCTTAAATTTGGGGTACAGATATTATCTCTTAGTAAAACCCAAAACAACGCTAAACAAATATTAACCCCTTTGCAAAGGTAAAAACGTCAACCTTAATAAATGCATAAAAATCAATTTTGGAAATTCGCATTTCTTCATTATTAAAAAACAAATTCAAAATTTTTAGTTTTCCGTTTAATCAATTATCCGCAAGACAGGTGAACTGTTTCCGGAGATATCCTTAAGGCAGGCGTCGCAGCGAGATTAACGGGAAAAGCTTGGCAACAAAAATCACCATTCAAACATGGGCCAGACAGAGTGGCGAGCGCTTTGCTTTGTTGTTGCAAACGCGAGATCGAAAATTCCGCCGAATTAAGCAGGCAAAAAAGGCAGGCGGGTACATCCAGGCAAGAAAAATGTCACCACTGCTATAAACTTGGCCAGACAAAGTGGCGAGTCGTTTAATTTCAGTGGAAATGTTACAGAACGCAAGCGAAATCTTTTTGAGACGACTCGCTGGCGCCACTTGTGCTGGTGCGCAGACGGTTCTCGTTCGTGTTCGGCTAACCGTGAAACTTTACAAAAACAATTGCAATAAAAAGTGGTGGTAGAGTGGAGGGAGAAACCATAAAATTCCGGGATCTCGAGTTTGCAACAACAAAGCAAAGCACTCGGCACTCTGTCTGGCCCATGTTTGAATGGTGATTTTTTTTGCCAAGCTTTTCCTGTTAATTTCGTTGCGACACCAGCCTTAAGGAGTTATCCGGAAATAATTAACCTGCCTTGTGCATAATTGAATAAACGGAAAACTGAAATTTTTGAATTTGTTTTTTAATAATGAAGAAATGCGAATTTCCAAAATTGATTTTTATGCATTTATTAAGGTTGATGTTTTTACCTTTGCAAAGGGGTTAATATTTGTTTAGCGTTGTTTTGGGTATTACTAAGAGGTAATATGTGTACCCCAAATTTAAGAGGTGGACAAACGCTAATATTAATTTTTAAAGGGTGGACAAACGTTTTTTTTATTTTTAAAGGGTGGGCAAACGATTTTATTCAGTTTAAAAAAATGGGCACACGTTTTTTGTTAAACATATTAAGTTTTAGCAGGTGGGCACACGATTATATTTAGTTTTAAAAGATGGGCACACGTTTTTTGTTAAACATATTAAGTTTTAGCAGGTGGGCACACGATTATATTTAGTTTTAAGAGGTGGGCAAACGTTTTTTGTCAAAAATATTTATTTTAAGGGGTGGGCAAACGTTTTTTCTCAAAAATATTTATTTTTAAGGGGTGGGAAAACGATTTTATTTAGTTTTAAGAGATGGGCAAACGTTTTTTTTTTTTTTTTTTCAAAAATATTTTGATTTATGAGATGGGCAGAACTTTGTTTCTTTGGAAAACCAGAGAAAATGTTTAAAGCTCCATAACTTTTAAAGTTTTAACTTTTTCAAAATTCTAAAGGGTGGGCAAACGTGGGCAAACAATGTTATTACGATTTCCAAAAAAAAAATTTTGAAAAAAGTCAACGTTTTGATTTTCGAAAATTTTCGAGGTTTAATATTTTCGAAACTGGATGTGGGCAAAAAAAAAAGTAAAGGGTGGGCAAACATGGGCAAACGATGGACAAACGATTCCAGCTTTCAAATTTCGAAAAAAAAAATTTCCGAACCCACCTTCTTTAAGCTCCGAAATTTGTATACACTTAATCAATAATAATCTATTCATATCTAATATAATATGCATTTTTTCTCCACATTTACCAATCGTTTGTATGGCAGCTATATTATATAGTTGACCGATCCGGCTCGTTCCGACTTATGGACGAGTGAGAGTATATAGAAGACTATCTGCAAAGTTTCATTCAGGTAGCTTCAAAACTGAGGGACTAGTTTGCGTAGAAACGGACAGACGGACATGGCTAGATCGACTCGGCTGTTGATGCTGACCAAGAATATATATACTTTATAGGGTCGGAGATGACTCCTTCACTGTGTTGCAATCTTCGGACTGAAATTATAATACCCTACAAGGGTATAATAATCACATATAGTTTCATTAGTTAAGACACATCGTAAAATTAAGACTTAAAACTAATAAAAAATATACATGTTGATGCATTAAATTATTTTTTTAAGCAAGAGGCACAAAGATCAATTTAGTGTTGTTTACATGTTGTTTTAGTCATATTTCGCTTTAAAGAAGGCAAAAAGGGCACCTCGAATTTAATTTTTATTGGTTTTAAGCAGTATTAATATTATGTTTATCAAATAAGACGTTTGAGACATTTGCCCGAGTTAAAGTGGGCGGAGTAACTACTTAGCCTAGAAGAAGTTATTTTCTTAACTTATTCGCACAAAATTTGATATTTTCACCGAAATCTTCAATATTAACATCAGATTCGTCCTCTTTAAGAAGTTTTTCAATCGAATACTTGTCTAAACCATTGCCAATATTCTGCTGAAGAATATATTAAAAAAGTCACACTAAAGCTATGATTCGTCGTTTCAACGACGCTGATTCATCATACTTCCATATAACTGTCGGACTTGTACTTTGGCATAATGTTGTCTCTCTGCAAGGACTAAAGCTGTACGAAAATCGAGGAAAAATAACCGAAAAATAAAGGAAATTATTTATCATATGTGACTATGCGTCGTCGAGACCACGAAGCATAGCCATCTAGGGTTAAATACCGTCGATCGCCAGATTTGGCCCAATGTACCTTTTTTTTTTTTTATTGTGTTTTAAAATCTGAAATTATTACTCTGTGGAACCTATTTAAGGCCGTAAAAAAACCCGCACTAAAGTCAATCCCGAAAAGCGCCTACAAATTATGTTTCGAGGATTGTAAAATAACATGGCATATGTCACTTAAGGGGGTTGACCCATGTGACGGTTTTAAAAACCGTAAAAATTTTTTTCGATATGTCGATTTTTCGATATATTGATTTTTAGATAAATCGATTTTTCGATATTCGATGCCGTTAAAAAGTTATAGCGCTAAGAACGAACGCTCTTTAGTGCAGCGTAATCCTGCATTAGTGTTTTTCTCCAAACCAAGTTTTTTCAACTAGTCAACACGATTTCTTGAAAACGACTTAACGGACTATAGTAAAACTTTTGGGATATGTTCAGAATACATGCGGTCATCGTGCGAACTTGGATATTTTGGATAGGCCAAGTAGTTTGTTTTTTTTACACTGGAAAATGGGCAAAAAAAAAATTTTTTTTTTTTTTAAATCAAATTCGAAGTTTCGCCAAAATTTTGTTTTCGAATATTTCCAAAATATCCTAGTTCACACGATAGCTGCATTCATCCAATTCGCCAGAATCGTGTTGACCATTACAGTACCTTTTTTTCAGTGCAGTAATTCAACAGTTTGCATCTCAAAATTTTGAAATAAGTTTGCTTCAAATGAAGTAAAAAAAATTCTTCTTACTTATCTTAAGAGCAAGTAAAAAATTTAAACTGCTAAGTTTTAACCGCTCTTCAGGATAATTTTTTTTTTTTTTAAAACAGCCGTCACATGGGTCAACCCCCTCATTTTGAAAACGACGAAATAAGTATTGATGAAGACTTAAAATCGCTCGTTTTATTACCGAATATATGATAATACATTTTAATTCTTATTCTTCAGTACAACTGCTGGATGTTTTTGCTGTAATTTTTTGCGTTTTTATTTGTAGTTATACTACAACGATATATAAAAAAACTTAGCATCGGATTCACTAAACAAATGAACATTTATTACTTACCTCCTGTATTGCGTTTTCTGGTTTTTTTATAGACATATTCAGAAAACGCTCTTGCGACTGACAAAATTTTTCCGTTTTTTTATCAAACTTCTTTTTGTTTTCTTTCACACTTCCAATTTGTTTTTTTCGAAAGTCCTCTAAGGCTTCAATAATATGTTTGTCAGCAAGAGTAAGCTATGTTAAAAATATTGCAAATAAAAGCAACAAGAGGGATAACAAGAGAAACCATTTCTTAGCAAAGTACCTTGGAGAACTGCCATAGTTTTATTTACCATTTTTTCGCGCTCATCTTCAATGTTGCCAATAATAGCACCAAAACGTTTTAGGCTTTCACAAATGACATTCTCATCATCAGTCTGTGCCGTGCCTATGCACTCAAAGTTAAAATCCGTAAGTAAGATGGCCAATTGTTTCATTCGACTGGAAAGTACTGAAATTATAGATTAGAATTAGAAAGAATAAAATTTAATCTACATATATTCTAAAAATATTTGAAAGCCATACTTTAACAAAAAAGGAAGCTAACTTTGGCAAGCCAAAGTTAGTATACCCTTCCCGAAAGGGTTTTAGATTTTTCTTTTTAGTTTTTTTATTTTTACAGTTTTACATTTTCCTCTACATTTATCAATCGTTCCTATGGCAGCTACATGATATAGTCGTCAGATTTTTATACCCTTAAAGGGTATTATAATTTAAGTCAAAAGTTTGCAACGCAGTGAAGGAGGCATTTCCGACCCCATAAGGTATATTCTTGATCAGCATCAATAGCCGTCCGTCCGTCCGTCCGTCCGTCCGTCAGTCCGTCTGTCCGTCTGTCCGTTCGTCCGATAATACGCAAACTAGTCCTTCAGCTTTGAAGCTATCTGAATGAAACTTTGCAGATAGTCAATATAATCTCACTCATATATAATAATATAGAAACGAACCGAAAATTTGTAGAAGAAAAATTATAACTTTACCGTTTTTTTAAATATTTTGTTTAACTCTCGACGATGAGCTTTCTATATTTCAGAATTTCTGATTTAATTTTATAAAAATCGGACGACTATATCATAAAGCGGCCATAGGAATGATCGGGAAACTTTTAGAAAAAAACGAGAACTTTGTCAGTTTTCAACATATTTTCATCAACTTGTGACTCTATAGGCATTTTATATTATTTAAGAATTTAGATCTTAATTTCATAAAAATCGGACGACTATATCATATATGTAGCTGCCATAGGAAGTATCGGTAAATGAGGAAGAAAATGTAAAACTCTACATGTCATAAATAGAACAAAAAAATGTAAAACGAAAAAAAATAATATAAATATGAAAATAATTCATCTATTAGATATGGAAAGATTATTAATGATCCAATTGCAATCAGCAAGGGTATACAAACTTTAGCGAACATAAGTTAACTTCCTTTCTTGTTATTTTTATTTTATTCTATAAGAAAATCGGCCGGGATCGTGGAGATACTACTAGAACCTTTTTTTTAAGTCAGGGGGGGGGGGGGTGTAAAAACCACTGTAACTCAAGTTTCACTCAATATTTGTAGCCCAAAAGTTATATTCATATTGTCGAAATATATGTTAATACACTGCCGATCAACTGAATAGGTTCACATAAATACGCTTGCATTTTAACATATTAATCGTAAGCATGTTTTTGAACAGCGATGGGCACAAGATCTAACGGTCTGAGTAGCAGCTCGGCCACACAAAAAATAAAAACAACAACCAGCACCGTAGCAAGTTTGATGTGCGAGGCCCAAATGCATGCGATTGTTGTTGCAAATTTGGAATCGCGGCGATGTGCCCCGCTACCTGCGCCGAATTTCAGTGTCGTTGTTTTTGTAAACCGTCACGGATCGCTGAGCGCTAGTACCGACGACGCGAGGACGACTTGCTGGCGCCTCCCAAAAAAGATAACGGTTTGAGCAGCGTGAGCAAATTGAGCCACGGCGTGCCCATCTCTGTTTTTGAAAATACATTTCACATTTATGTTTGTGGCAAACAGTATGCGCTAGTAAATAACCGTTGGCTAAGTACCGTTACTTTGCATATTCTGTTATGCTATTTTTTCGCTTATTTCTGTGCAATTTTTTTGGTTCAACTGAATAGGTTCAGCTGAAAGATTTTGAGTTTACGATTGAATTTGACGGTGTAGCGAGACATTTTTGATGCAAATTTTCAATTTCATATTTTTTCTTTAAATTTAATAAAAAATGGAACGCGGAGAACAATTATTTGAACATGAAAGAGGCCAAATCGAAGCCTACCAAGAAAGTGGTCTTAGCCATTAGAAATCGTTAAAAAAAATTGGACTAAGCCAAATTGATGTGAGTAATTTTTTGAGGATCAAAGCAGAACACGGGAAAAACATTAAAGGCGGAGTCAAAAAATCCATATATGCGGCAGACGAGAGGCATGTTTTTGAGAACTGCGTCCAATTCGCATCGCTCAGCACCCAAAAATAACGAAATTTGCGGTGTTACAGCCAGTGTGTCTACTCTTAAACGAGTTATTTTGTCGGCTAATCGTCTAAAACGAATGTAACTTAAATAAAAACCACCTTTAAATGATGCACGTAAAGCTTTACGACTGCCCTTTGCGCGGACTCACATAAGCCGGACGAGCGATTTGCAGAAGATGGTTTTTTCAGATGAAAACATATTTAGTTTGGACGATCCTGATGCATACAATTATTATTATCACGATCTTAGAAAAGAAGAGTATTTTCTGAGCCGTCGCCATAGCTGTGAAGAAGGCGTAATAGTGTGGGGGTCGGTATTAGTCATTGGCACTGCCGACCTACAAACCCATCATACAGACTGCGTTTTCTCATTATTCCAATATTTGTCACGTTATTAAAAGGACTTACCGGCACGATAATGCTCCCATTCATACAGCTAGGGTGGTAAAAGAGTGGATTAAGGGCTCGAAATGTGTACTTGCTCGAATGGCCCACATTTTCACCTGACCTTAAAATAATGGAAATCGTATGGGGACTGCTATCCCCGAAGGTATATGAAGGAGGCAGGCAATTTGATAGCAAAGCAACTTTAGTTGCGGCAATTAAAACGGCCTGGACAACAATTCCGACAACAATTTTAGAAAAATACTGCAAAATTTGTGTAGCTCGCTTCCTGTTCGTGAATTTGAAGTTATATCCAACACCGGAGGATTCACTCATTATTAAACTTATTGAAAATGTCCTTAAGTATTATGCCAGTGCGTTATATATGAAAATTTTCTTATGTTACTTACATAATTTTAAATTTGTTAGGTTGAACCTATTCAGATGAACGAAAAAAAAGTCGTAGATTTAGTTAGCCTTTCAGAAGAAAAAATAATTAAGGAATATATAATATGTTTTTGAAAAAACTTCTTTAGCATTGTACGAAAATATGCTTTAAGTATCAAATAAAAAAAAATGGTCTAAATCGGAAAAAAGGTTTAGGAATGATAGATAAATTCCTACCTATAATATCATGAATCTATTCAGTTGAGCAGCAGTGTATGTAATAAAAACCCTAAGGCTCTATCTTTTTGCTGGACGAAGAAAAAACAAGAAAGGAAGCTAACTTCGGAACTGCAAGTGTATACAAATCTGCAAGTGTAAACAAACTCCGGCGTGCCGTTAGCTTCCTTTCTTGTTTTTTTCTCCTTTTTTCCATAAAAAAAAGTATCCTAAATGAAATAGCAATGCACTCCGAAGATTGCATCGTCCGCCAAACAGACATCTGTGTTACAGATGTACTGCTACCTGCTGCAAGTGCGGACAACAAAGCAAACAAATTGCTAACTGTGATTATTATGCGTGATCGAACAACTTGGATTTTCTTCTAGAGCTATGTTTTACACCATGTTATCACAAATTGTTTAACAATTTGTTGATGACATTATTTCCGAACACCCGATAATGTTATTGTAAACCGCGATTCGTACGATTGCATTGGTAGCAAAAATGTGACTAATTAGGCTTGGGCTAACACGTCATTCGATTATGCTTATCGAAGATATAAACAAGTTACAGTTAGGAGCTACGCTTGTGGAAGATGTAAACAAGTTATATTTAGGTGTTAGAACTGCATGAAAAAGAACTGAATAATAGCTCGCATGCAGATGAAGCGAAGCAATGCTCGCGGCGCGTCATCTAATAAGGCTAAGTGAAGCGGCAGTCAAAACAAAGGGAAAACTAATAATGGGGTTCTTGTTCCCAAAATAGAAATATTATTTATGTTATATTATTTAAAATAAAAAAACGGTAAATCTCGGTAACATCGCAACTGCAAAAACTCTGACTGTGCCGAAAATTAATTCTAAACAAGAAAAGAAGTTAACTTCGGCACGCCGAAGTTTGTGTGCCCTTGCATATTGCAATTGAATCAATTATAATCTATCCATATCTAATATAACATGATTTACTTTTATATTTATTTTATTTGTACAGTTTTACATTTTTTACAAGTAAAGTAAAATGTAATTTTTCTCCACATTTACTGATTGTGTTTATGGCAGCTACACTCCCGCCCACAATTATACGACACCCCGAAAATTTTAGTTTCGACCCTCGTAGGAAAACTCGGAAGCATAATAACAAAAAATCAAGTATGCAGGATAAAAGCTTAATGAAGTCTGCTTAAAATCTGATTTTTATACCCTTTCAGGGTATTATAATTTCAGTCAGAAGTTTGCAACGCAGTGAAGGAGTCATCTCCGACCCTATAAAGTATATATATTCTTGATCAGCATCAACAGCCGAGTCGATCTAGCCATGTCCGTCTGTCTGTCTGTCCGTTTCTACGCAAACTAGTCCCTTAGTCTTAAAGCTATCTGAATGAAACTTTGCAGATAGTCTTCTATATACTCTCACATAAGTCGGAACGAGCCGAACCGGTCAACTATATCATATAGCTGCCATATAAACGATCCGTAAATTTGTTGAAAAAAAATTATAGCTTCACTGTTTTTCAAGATATCTTGATCAACTCTCGGTTATGAGCCTTCTATATCGTTTAAGATTTTTGGATTAAATTTTTTAAAAATCAGACAGCTATATCATATAGCTGTCATAGGAACGGTCGTGAAATTATCAGAAAAAAAATTATAGCTTTATCAGTTTTCAACATAATTTCTTCTACTTGGAGATACAAGTACTTTATATTTTTCCAGAATTTTGTTGTTAATTTCATAAGAATCGGACGACTATATCATATAGCTGCCATACAAACGATCGGTAAATGTGGAGAAAAATTACATTTTACTTTACATGTAAAAATGTGAAAAAATGTATTTAAAATGTAAAACTGTAAAAATTTTATGTATTTAAAAGTACGTCATATTATATTATATTGGGATAGATTATAATTGATACAATTGGAATCTGCAAGGGTATACAAACTTCGGCGTGCCGAAGTTAGCTTCCTTTCTTGTTATATCTTTGTTTGGATTTTGCGTTTACAAGTAGCGGTAAAGAGAGCTCAGAAGCCTGATTTTTGGCATGCCTACAACTGTATCAAAACTATACGACACTTTTAAATTATTGCGTCTGGAGAGAAAGAAATTGTTTCAAATATTTATTTTTTTATTTTCTGTTACCAATTTAATTAATTTTTAATAAAATGCGCCGTGGTCGTTTGTTTTCCAGCAAGGGAAACGGAAGAAAAAAACCCAAAATGATATTTGCTTGAAATAATCGATATATCGCGGAAAATTTATCAAAAACTTTATGTTATTACTAAATTTTTTAACAATTTGTGTTAATATGATGTGTATTATAGCTCTGGAAGATGTCGGAGTTGTTTGATCACGATAAATGTAACATAATTTTTATTATTAGCAATTTGTTTGCTTCGTTGTCCACACTTGTCGCAAGTTGCAGTAAGCCTGTGGCACGAATGACTGTTTAACGGACGATGCAATCTTCGGAGTACATTGTCAAAGTAGCCCTTAAAAAACCCGTATCAAAAAACAGCAATTTTTAGACAAAAACTTGGTGAAAAATTTGGCTTGAAAATTATTTTCTTACATTGATTTGATAATAACCATTTTTTTAATGTTTTTCATTATGATTTTTTTTTTATTGTAAAAAAAATTCAACTTGACGGCTCAGACGGTTTTTTGGCACTATTAAAAGATTTGGATAAGGATCGACATATATTTTCTAAACGCTACTTCGGAGGCGGATACGCAATGTTCTGGGGAGTCTCTTATGCATTTGTAATCCATGATCAGTGCTTTACAAGATACAGGATGAACACTGCAGAATATAAAAAGGTATTGCAGGATTGTCTTCTTCCGTTTTTGGAACAAAATATGAAAGGATATCTTTTTTTATGCGAGATAATGCACTTATTTACAAGAACAGAAAGACCCAGCGCTGTATAAATTATCACCAGAAAGGTGTGCCGGTGCCGGTGTGTGTTATTATTCACCATTACAAGAATGAAACGTTAACTAAATATGCAAAATTGAATGGTGTCGTATAGTTTTGATTATTTTGTAGGCATGCCAAAAATCAGGCTTCTGATCTCTTTTTACCGCTACTTGAAAACGCAAGATCCAATCAAATATAGAAAAATCAGATTTTAAGCTGAATTTATTAAGCTTAAATTCTGCATACTTGATTTTTTTATATTATGCTTTCGCATTTTCCTACGAGGGTCGAAACTGAAATTTTCGGGTTTCGTATTGTCGAAGGTCGTTAATTGTTATCGATAGTCAGTATTTTAGTGATCGAGTATTTCTGAAGTAGTCCGAAGAATGTATGGATTTTTCGCGGTAATGTGAAACGGGCACATTGAATAAGCCCTTATAAAAAGCCGGGAAATTTAGCTTTTCATTGTCGTGCAGAATTAGGAGGACACACTGCGGTATGTTAAGCTTTAGTTGAAATTGTGTGAGGTTAAGTTATGGCTATTTCAGAATAAAACGCGCGAGCTACCACGCAACCACGGCTTGGCCGTGAGACCAACAACATCCAGTCTACCCTTCCTTTGGGAACTATTGATGTGGGGCAGCCGTTTAAGGCAACTCCATGTGACGCACGACAACTCCTTTTATTCGCAGTCCTAGGGTGACTGCAAGGGCAACTTGCGCTGGAGTGACGGTTTCACTGCCAGTTAGAGAGTTGCCGGAATCCGGCAGAGAAGTCGCGGACAGCGACATTGTGGTGCGCGGACAGCGCCGAACGCCGAGACGTACCGGTAGAGTCGCAGGCAGCGACGTAAGGCCGAGAGTCGCTAGGAGCGACAAGGAGACCGCAGGCAGCGGTTAGGAGACGCTAGGAGCGTCAAGTTTGGTGCCCGCAGGCAGCGGGCGGAAAGCGCAAGGAGCGCTAAGCATCGGTGGCCGCAGGCAGCGGCCACAAGGCGCAGGTGACGCCATTTGGAGCGCGCGCAGGGCGCCGCCATATTGGATCTGGGAAAGATGCAGCATTCCCCAAGAAAGAGTGCCCGGCTGAATGGAGGGGGAGCCACCCCTATAACAACACGAGCGGATCAGCAGCCAGTGAGTAGTGGAGCAGGAATTCGGTCGCTGGTGAACATAACCACGGCGGCGGCCATTC
>VNJR01012195.1:0-21054 GCA_008042585.1 Drosophila punjabiensis | reverse complement strand
AATTTTTCATTCCCATGACAAAAATTCTTGTTTGTTTCGAACTTAATGTTTGAGCAAATCGTTTTGACTGTCGAGTGGCATCCACCTACCGGATTTTCACACTTTCCAAAGAACACCTATCGTTAGCACACACACACGAAAAGGTGTTGAGATTGAGGCGCTGGGATGGGGAGGGGAATGGGGATGGGGATGGGATGGGAGGATGAGCATGGGTCCACCACTTCCACTTGAGATGCAACGCACCGCACCGCGCACTGCAATTAGTGTTAAAAGACACAAACATGCCGCCGACGAGGACGCCACAGACGCCGCAAGCTGATGTTAGCCAGATATACCAGATACGCCAGATACACCGATGTTAGCCATGTCCCAGAGCCAGGAAGAGCCACTAATTGGCCTAATTCTCACTTCTTTTTTCGGGCCCACGCAGAAAGTAAGGGAAAGCACACAGAGAGAAATATAATTGAATTTAAATGTTTGTTTAAATCTCTCTTTCTGGTTTTTTAAGACCTTGATATAATATTAAAATGCAGCATCTGGAAGCCTAAATAATGTTTCTATTATTGCTGATCTTCTATTAGCAAACATTTAGACCATTTTATAAAATAAAATAAATACTAAGGTAATAATAAGGTTACACTAAGTTAATTCTAGTAGATGTTATTTATTTTCTTTTATACTATTTATTTTAAAGTTATCTTTTCCACGTTTTTTATACACTTTTACACCTTTTGTACCCTTGCAGGGTATTATAATATTATTTATAAGCCTCTTCGATCTAGCCATGCTTAGGCAAAACAAAACTTTGCTTAATTTTTTTCAAAATTATATAAGTTACATTGTCAAAAAAAATCACTAAAAATTATAATTCATAAAAAATTTAATTTAGTTTTTATGAATCTAATTAAAAGTATCACAAAAAAGCTTACCGAGTCGAAATTAACGCATTTCTGACTAAGTTATATTCGATTTGCATGCATCCCGAAGTTAGCCTCCTGTCTTTTTATAATTAAGAATCTCGCTTATATTCTTCTTCTTTTAATGTTTTTTTGCATCTTTAATAGTTCAATGTATCTTATTTAAAGTTTAAAAAGCCTCCCTTATTTTTTTCAGTTTATGTTTTGGGGCTGTCGAATGCCTCATCCTCTTCCCCAACCTCATAAATAAACAACCTGGAGAACATGAAGCAGAACACGAGTGTCAGACGCGGCGACCGCCCAACCGCAAACTCCGCCCGATATGCAGATGAGGATACTCTTCCTCCGAAGCGATCATGTTGCGGGCGGATCCGTGAATCCATTCCGATCCGATCCGATCCGTTCGGTTCGTTCCATTCCGTTCCGGTACGTGTGAGCTGATGTGCTGGGTGGTCTGTTCCAAATCAATTGCTGCCCTCGGAAGGAGGAGGAAAGGAAAGAGTCGGCCCTCTCGTGTGTGTTGTTTATTTTGCATAAATGTTGCCCCAAATATGGCAGCTGTAAACACACACATAACGAACACAGTTGGAGCCGATTTTAATACAAATCCCAATCTGAACCGATCCGATCCCGAAGCCAGATCCCTGCGATACCATCATGATTATGCTGCCTCCGGATGGGCAGCTTGGCATCTGCATCTGCATCTGCCCGAAAAGTTTCGGCTGTGTAAATATTTGTTTAAAATTCCGCACGCCTACCACTCAAAAAAGAGAAATATATATGTATATAAAACCGAGGCTAAGTGAGCTCCAAAGCCCCCAAGGGCCAAGGCTCTCTCCTTATCCGCTGATCCCTCGATGCCCCTTGCTTTTTCCCATTCCAGCTGGTAGGACCACCAAAAGTGTTTGCCGGACCGTTGGAACTTTGAGGGCAATCGACTGCAGCTGCTCGGAAAATATGCCAAATACTGCGTGAAATATACACTGGATTGGGATATATATTTTATATATTTTTATATTGAAGTTAAGTACATTTTTATTAGGTTAGGTTTGACAATAAAATTTAATTGGAAAATAAATTAAGTCACAAATTATATTGTCTTTCAATGGGGTTTTAATGATTTTTTGCAAGTATTTCTTTATAAGCAATTATTAAGTTTGATAGTGTACATGTTCCAGATTCTTTTTTTTATACTTTTTTTCAACAAGCCTACATATAATATTATTTTAAAAGCTTAGGGACTTGTGATAGATCTTTTAATAAGATCATAAGTAAAATATTATGTTTGTCAAAAGAAAAACATTTCTGTATGCCTTAAAATCTTTTAAATCTTTTTTTGCTACATTTTTGGCTTATAAAAATTCCATATTTACTTAAATTTACCCTTTTTGTTTCAGATATTTAAGCAAATATTATATATTTTGAACCACTATGCCTTCGATCGTCTTCATCGTCGTCGTAGTCATCATCGATGCTGTGTAAACAAATCAGCCGCCGGACTGCAAACATTTTATTGGCATTGGCTGGCTGCGCTTTGCTCTGGCTTTCGGATATATAGCCACATCCATAGATCCCTTAGCTATAGCTCTCGCCTTGCTCTTGCTGCTTGGTTTTTATTGACTTCTTCACTCCAAACAATCGGCACTCCACAACGCCCACAACACCCCATCCCGAGCCCCATCCCTAGTCCCCTGCCCACTCCCTGCCGATCCTCTGACATTCGGAGAGGGGATCTCTTTTTCAACACCTTCTTGTGGCCGCATCTGTTTGGCGTTTTGGGATTGTTGTTTAGATATTTTTTTCCGGCCCCTGCTGCAAGATCTGTTCATAATTTCAATTGACTTGGGCTCGCGGAGATCGTAAAAATTATTTATGTGCCTAGACTCAACGGAGTGCGGATACTGTTCGATTTTCCAGTGATTAATTGCTCCTTTCCACAGCTCGAACGGGTCAGATCTACATATCCACATGGCTATATGTCCAGAGAGATATGATTATAATGTTTAGTCGGAGGCACTTTTGTTGAATTTTCAAACAAACTTTGGCCCGTCGTCGTCTGGCATTCGATTCGTTAGGAGGTTGGCTTTTCCTCAAGAGGGAGCCAGGAATGTTCTTCAGCAACAGATTTTTGAGAAATAACTTTTTTGACAGGTTTCTGAAATGTTTATAAGCAATGGCCAAGTGTTTGCTAAGCCATCTGCATTTGTGAAACCGTAAAAGAGTATAAATCACTCACTCTGCAATGAAGGTATTAAGAATTAAATAGAAAATTTTCTATATTATTTTTAGTTTAGAAATTCCGCTTACAGAAACTTTTGCTTTGTTTAATATTGACAGAAAGCTCCTCTAAACCGCTTAATGACCAAAACGTGCTTAAACTAATTAGCCAAAAAAATAGAGAGCAATGCCAAAAACAATAGTCCCAAAGCGACCTGCTCCAGGTGAGGCTCGAACTCACAACCCCGGCATAGCTCATACACACAGAATACTGATTATAAGTACCGTGCGCTAACCAATTGCGCCACTGGAGCTGTTGCCCGGGCGCCGCCAAAAGCTCAACGAGTGCGAAATAGGACAATCTGATATCCTTTAAGCCCCCTCCCCCACCTTCTCTTTTAAGCTTACTCCCACGCACTTTCTATTGCCTTGCACCTGCACCGCTGCAAGGGTTTAATCTCTGCTTTGGTTCAGAAACTCTTATCAGCAACTTAAAAGCGGCTCGTGATTTTGGAATAGGTTAAGCTTAAAATATTAAGTTTGTGTTGCTATTTTTGAGAAAAGAAAATGTATTATATTTAAAAAATCAATACCTAAAAAGACACTTTATATTTAATATAAATTTTAATTTTAAATTGAACATGATATATTACGCATATAATCTAAAGTTTCAGTGTAGAAGTTAGCTTTACTATTTACTTTACAATTTACTATTTTGTAAATTATATGGTTAAAAATATCTCTAACAATTTATTATTATTATATAAATTTATTATAGATTTACTTTATTTTTATTATTTACTCATTATTATGGAACAATTACAAAGAAAATCATAGAAAAACTTTCATTTGGTAATTAAATACATAATTCCCGATACTAAATTGATAACAACGAGAAATCTTTAAAATATTTTAAGCTTTTGTTAAATTTTAAATACAATATTGGAATATATTAAAAACCTAAATAAAATGTTCACTTTATAATCTTACCATATTCAAAACGTTTTTCGAAATAAACAATACCGCAAAAGATTTAGGAAATATGAATTAAAAGATCAATAATCGAAATTAAATAAATATACTGGCACAATGTAACAAAAATGCATCAATAAAACATAAATTTGTTAAATTTTTAATATAAAATTTCTAAAAACAAACTAAAAAATTTAATTAGAATTGGTAAAAATCTCAAAAGCATCAGTTAAAACTTTGTAGCCCATCAAAATGTTCAATATTAAATTTGTATACCAAAATACGATACAAAACCTAACTAAAATTAAGTAATTTCCAACTAAACTTATATAAAAACATTAAAAAACAAAGAAAAATAAAAAAAAAGAAAAGAAATAAAGTTTGACCAAAAAACTATAGTCAACCAGCGACTTGCTCCAGGTGAGGCTCGAACTCACAACCCCGGCATAGCTCATACACACAGAATACTGATTATAAGTACCGTGCGCTAACCAATTGCGCCACTGGAGCTGTTGACGGAGCGCCGCCAAAAGACCAACAAAATGCTCGGCCATGAAAATAGAACTTTTCGCTCATTCCGAGTCCTCTCGGCTCTCACGGCCGCTCTCTTTCTCGCTCTCTCACTTGTCGCCTCTCGCTCTTTCTCTCAGCGCTTAGACCGGCTTTCGCCAGCAGCTCATCTTTTCTCACTCTCTCTCCTCTCTCTCAGTAGGTAAGTGCGAATGTGCGTGCGAATATGTGTGTGTGCTTTCGTTTGAGCGAATAAATTTGAAAAAATTTTGATGATAAGAATTAAGCGAATTAATTTGAAAAATCTCAGCATCCGAAAACCGAAATGAGTCAACGGGGTGCACACATATTACTAGTACATTAGTTGCCATTTAATTCGAATTATCTCAGAACGAAATCGAAAGCCAAGACTTTAGAATGATTATTAATAATGTATTAGGGCGACGGAAAGTGAGTTTTGTCGCGATTTTACTTTCAATTACACCCCATGGTGGACCTAACCCATTAAACAATGCAAATTACTAGCGGCGTTTCACTTTCGTTGTTGCCTTGAATTACCTTTCGAACAGGTGTGCTGATTACGAAGAAGCCCGTGAAAATTACATTCCCCCCGTAACGCTTCTCCTTTACCATGTAAATAAGAATAACAGCAACAAAAGCTATAGCTATAGCTATAAAGCCAACAGTTACGACAGTTCAATTTCATATGAATTTCATTTGCAATTGCAAAATCCCAGCAACGAGGAAAAAAGCACAACAAAGACGACAAAGGGGTCAGCAGGTCGAAGATTTTAATACCCTAACGAGGATTTTTTTTAATTTTTAAGTGCGAATTTAAAGCTTCACTGTAAAAATGTAAGCTCATCATCTAATATCATTAGAGTTAAATATACAAAATATTAAGCAAACTTGCTCGAGGAAATGGTCTTTTACTACCATTTAAGACTTCTTTATTTACTTATATTATTTAAAAGCGCTACTTAAAATTTTTTTCATTTTAAAAATGAAAAATAAAATAATAATTATTACTCTTTTTATTTTGAAAATCAAAAATATTAATAATTAACCTATTTAAATTTAAGTAAAAGTATATCAAAAAAATGTATTAACATTTTTTAATTTATGAAACTTGAAGTAAAATAATAATTATGAGTCATAATATATGACCTACATTTACTTATTACTTACTTGTTATAACTTTTCGAATATTAATTATTTATTACGAGCACCGAAGATATTTTATAATCCTTTTAATATGTACTTCAGAAAATTAATGCCAAAAATTGTTACCATTTCAAATTTCTCTGAGAATAATCACTCAACCTTTTTGATTATATGGTATATAAAGCTTACATTTTTTATATTTTCAATTAAATTTCCTTAAAAATATCCATCACATAATTTTATACCTTAATTTCTTTCATAATAATTTCCCCATCAAGTGAGAGCATAAAAATACATAAGGAAAAATCCCTGGAAAAAATCCCCAGAGTCAGGAAATGCAAATATCGCTAATTACCGCTGACTTGGCTTTGGCTTTTGTTGCTAATGTTGATGTCGCCATAATCGTCGCTTCTAAGTTAGTAAAAAGCATGCAATAACAATAAAGTACCGAAGGCGGCAATCCCCGTTAGCGAGAAGCCGCAAATAGCAAAAGCGGCAAGGCACACCTGAAGCCATGACAAATGACCACCGTATGACATTAATAATCATAATTCAAAAGTTGAAACAAACAACTGAAGCAACAACACTGAAAAGTGTTTACAGCGGAAAAACTCAGCGAAGCATGCAAACTAAATCCCTTGTCATGTCATGTTGTAATTAAAAATTATTAAAAAAAACTAAACAAATTTCCATAAGACAGCTTGTGTCTGTCTCGCCGCGCAGTTAATAATCCTCAAGAATGACCCGACAATTATGTCGCAGACGCGACAGACTGATGAGAGCAAGTGACAAAAACAAATTCATAAAATATTATTAATAAATAAATGGAAAATCAGAGCATTGTGCCCCACATACCTACATAAATTGTGTAATTGTAGCTCCGAGAAATGAACGAAATCGAATTAGAGGCGAGCAATCGAATCAAGAGGGAATATATCAGGCGCTCGAAGGAGCTAACTAGAGCAGAGATTGGGGAGGAGGCTGCTCCAGGGTTACCATTGACGACGACGACTGGCGCCTATGGAAAACAGAAATCAGAAAAATATATACATATATACAACACAGTGAGTGACAACAACAGAATAGGCAACAGAATAATTGCAGGCGCTATAATACCCATTAAATCGGAACAATAGACGCCCAGCGAGCATCGATTGATCGGAGCCAATCAAAGCCAGTTCATTCTTGGAACAAAGGTCCGAGAATCTATTTAAATTAATTGACTTTAAAGTCAGGGAATGGGAATATTAAGTAATTATTATATATTTTTAATAATATTAAATAGCATTATTAAGATTTATATTTAAATTAATTGATTTTTAATATGATTTTATATATTTATTCTTATTTAATACCCATAGAACATCCTACAAAATAATAACGATTTTTCTTTAATTATTTATTATTATTTTATATTTTTTCTTTCTATATTTGCGAGCTTAACTCTGACTCATTATTTATAAATTTTTCATTGTTCTAAAAAGTTGAAACAAAAAACTGGAAGAACACCACGAAATTTTTGTAATCAGCAAAATGCCAGCTCAGCCGCACATGCCAAAAATCTTGAAAGTACTTTCTTTCTCTTACCGATAAGCTTTGGAGAAACAAAGAAGAAATGGGAAATTCTTGTGGGGTTAATATATAGCAGGGTTATATCTTAAGCATTAAAGTTCCCTTACCCCCCCCCCCCCCCCAGCTGGTAATTAAGATAAAGCTGAACGGGCCAGACGACGGACCCACAACACGCTCGCAAAAAAACATTGATAAGCTGCGCTTTAGTCATGCGAACAGCATCTACTCAAGAGTCAAGAAAATGTGGATATATAAATATATTCTTTTATAGTAATTTATGGAATATTAAATGAAGAAATTAAAATATTAATGGTTTTAAGGAAAATTATACTTTAATTTTAATGCCTAAGCTTTAAGATCTTACATCTTTTATAGGAACTTTATACTTTCCTTTAAAGATAATATTAATTATGTGATGTTTATAGTACATTTATCTTATAAGTTATTATTATTATTAATTATTATTATTTATACATTGTTTAAACTGTATTCTATATATAAATTTATTTATATAATTTTAAAGGTATTTTTTGTATTTATTTTTTATTATTTTTAGCATCTTTAAAACTACTTACACCCCATCTTAAGCTCCGAATCTGCCACTACTCTCCAAAATGCGACCTTCTTACTCCCCTGCAATCTCAAAAACTCAGACTCTGCTGTAAGTTGCATTAAGATTAAAGCTGGCGACTGTCTGGCAGTTGTTGTTGCTGATTTTTGAGTAAGTCTTGGGCAGGGCTTATCAGCAGCCGATGCACTTGTAGCGCCACTTTCCGTTTCATTCGAAGACGCAGATGCTGAGACACAGATGTAAATGCTGAGACACAGATGCAGATGCTGTTCGAGTTGCAGTTGCAGTTGGAGCTGCAGTGAAAGAGTGGATTGTCAGGGGGCTTAAGGGGGCGTGGGGCCACTGGTCGGACAATACGATTGATTATTGACTCAGCTGGCAAGCTTAAGGCAAACCGATGACACAGAAAGAAATTTATTTAGAAAGAAAGATGAACATTAAACAAGTTAAAATTATTTAAAATTGTTTAGAGAAAAGTTCCAGGAACAAATCCTAATAATTATTCAAAATTGAAAGTTAGAAAATAGTTTATGAAATGGTAATTTTATTTCAAAAAAGCCTTAGGTCAAGTAGGTGTTATTAAAGATACTTACTGAGTAATGGCAGATACTTTAAATTAATAGGTTCTTTTGAAGCCTAACCCTAAGGAGGTTTTTACAGAGTTTATTGCTTATTAAATCCCATAAAATTCTACATTTCCCAACTACCTTCTACGATTTTTCTCTCAGTGCACTGTTGGCTTTTACCCTGGTGGCCACTTGAGGGCAGCCTCGCTTAATCACGGATCAGATCAGCCGGCGGCGTAGCATCGCCGTATTTGTTGTTTACCTTCTCACGCGTCAACGGTTGGAACGCAAAATGCTTTACTGCCTCAAACGCCGCAAGGTATGAACAAAAATTAAATAAAAAATTGCTGCAAATATAAAAAAAAAACGCCTGCGCAACTCGCTTCAACTGTAAGCTTCATCTCATCATCATCCTCCGGCCTCCAGAGGAGGTCTTTTGAGGGGAAACAGAGGAGACTCTCACTCGCACAGCACTTTGCATGTTATTTGTTTCGTTTATTTGACTTTCTCATTAACTTTTGCTTACTTTGCCAGCGCACTTTAGTTTTTTTAATACCCTTTCTTAGAGAGAGAGATGTAAATGAAGAGCAAGCTAGTGAAGCAAGTTACATATTAAAAAAAAACCCCAAAGATTCTATGTATTCAAGTTGAAGTTATTGTAATGTACCTAAATAAATAATATAAAATTGAAATTATTATAAACTTTACTTCTAAAAAAATAATATACATTTTGAAATCATTGTAAACGTTACTCATAATTGTTATCATTAGAAAATTTAAATCATTATAATCTTTACTTATAAAATATAATGAAAATTTGAAATCATTGTGAACGTTACTCAAAGAATAATACAAACTATTTCACTTGAAAAGATCTTCTATACGATATTTTTAAATTAAATATCTATTCATATTTTCTAAATTCTATCTTAAGTTAACCACCGGATTTCACAAACAAACAAACATTTATTATTGACATCTGAATCTGATTAATCATAACCTAATTTTTCCAAATATTCACTATAAGATCAGCTAATTTAATAAAAATACTTTTCCGACTTTGAAATTTCAGATCAATTTATTTTAAACATTTTTAGCTTACAAAATTCTTTATTTTACAGCTAATTATGCTTAGAACTTTTTGCCGTAATAGAGTATTTCAAATTCGTATTCCTTCTGAAAAATTTACCTGAACCTCATTGCTCTGCGCAAGTGTGTGTGTGTGCGTGTGTGTATTTTGTTTAACTTTAACTGAAAGTTGGCGTCGTAAGATTTGTATGCGCACCTGATCAAACTTCACGTTCACGTCATTTGCTTGCGTTGCGTTGTGCCGGTCAAGCGGAGTCAAGTTTGTGGGAATTATTTTTTTTTGCAATCGTTTTTTAAGGTTTCTTTTCCCTGCTTTTTTTTTGGCCAGAGTCCGAGTCCGAGTTCGACTGGCATAATTCCCTGGGAGAATACGAGAGTATGTATCTGGCAATTAAACGCGATTAGCTAGAATTTATGGCCAACCGAAACGGTAGTAAATTTTAAAAATTTCGAATTTAGTCAAATTAACGCAGTCTGAGAGCTGCGTGCAGTGCATGCAAAATAAATATAAAAGGTGACCAAGAAAAATATGCAAACGAAAGCTACACACATCGAGTGCATTGCAGGTGTTTGAACTCGATCGTCGTCGCCAAAATCGCAGCCAAAAAAAATTTATATATTTAAAAAAAGAAGTCGGAATAATTGGGCGACAGACGCTGACGCCGCAGTCGATGGCTCAAGCGGCGAACATTAAACGCCAAGTAACTCGACTCGACTTCGACTTTGGCTTCGATTTCGACTTCGACTTCGACTTGGAATTGGATCGAATTGAGCGACGCGACGGCGACACCGACACCGACGACGCGTGCAAACGCGAAATGCAAAACAAACAGTTTTCGATATCGAAATTGTCTCGATAATTAAATGCGTTCGGAGCGGTAAAAGTATGTCACCAATACCAAGTCAGAGGGCAGGGAGAAAGGCAGGGGCCTTACAATACTTTATATTATACATACATATTTATCAGGTGTTCAGGTGTGTGTGCCCTCATGACACTGGTCCATATTGCGAAAAGGTGTGAAAATAAAAAAGTATTTATTTATTTAGCTGAGAAAAGCAATCTTATTCAGATGGAAATAACACATTTAAAGCGATAATAAAGCTTACAGCAAGAAGAGAAGCTGAGTTAAGGAAACCAAAGTTAAGTTACCTTTACAGTTTAATTTCAAATCAGAAAGCTTAACTATGTTAGTTTTAATTAGGTTCATAAATCCACATATTTAATTTAAAATTTTAAGATTTAAATGTTGCCATTTTTTTACATTTATAACAAGACCGATGTAACTGTTGATATTTTTATATAATTATTTATGGGTAAATCATATCAATATAACTTAGCAAATAAAAACACATTTTTTTCAATATTTAATAACTCTTACTAGAATATATAAATTACTATTATAATACATATAAAATAAACTATCTGAACACAATTTTTTTTTTAAATAATACTTTGTAAAACTAAAATTTAGTGTTAAATTACTATTTAATTAATTTAAGAATTACATAGCTCCTATAGGGAATTACTTTGTTTATTTTATATGTTACTGCATTTCTGATCAGTGTCTTTCTATACTCAATATTCGCTTGGCAGGGGGCTTTCCTACCCCACAGCTGGGGCACCCGATCCCAGGTTCGATTCTAGGGCGTTGACATTTCGAGGGCGCAGCAATTGTCCAATGTTTGTCCAATTCGTCACCCAGCCGCGGACCAGATCATGTCACTATATAGCCCCACAAAGGCCCCAGTAAAGCTAAAGCACAAATCCCCTCTCTCTCTCCCTCTCTCTCTCTCTCATTCCGTGCAATTTGAATTTGAGTTTCGTCAACTTAATCAGAGACGGCGGCCCAGTTGGCGCATGTGCACAAGACCCAACAACGAGCTGGTGACAAATCTGAGCTCTCGGGGACTTCAAAAGGCACTGGGGGAAAATTGTGGGAAGTTTGGGAATATCGATTTTAAATAGATTAATTTATAAGGAATTTTTTAAAGCAATATTAAATCTAAGTTCGATTTATAATTGTTGAATAGTCTTTTGCAATTTTGATATATTTCCATAAACAGCTGTTTAATCATATTTATTATAAATAAATACAAAAAACAAATAATGAATAAATAATTTATACCCTTGAAGGGTAAAATAATATAAGTCATAATATAAAGTTAAGAAGTCATTTTCGACACTATAAATCATATATCAAGAATGATCAAGAATCAGCATTAACGGCCGAGTCGATCTAGCCAAGTTCGAAAGAAAACAAAATTTACTCCATTCTGTCGAAGTTTTATAAGGGGACACATCGTTAAAATTGTTTAAAAATCACTAGAAATTTTAATTTTTTTATTTTTTCTTTAGAGTTTCGCCTACTTAACCCAAAAAAACTAACATAGAAAAACTTTCCGAATAGAAATGAATCCATTTTTTGCTGGGCTATGATCGATTTTCATGCAACGATTTATAACTTCGGCTTCCCAAAGCCAGCTCCCTTTGTTGTTTTATTTAATAATAAATTCTGCATATTATTTAATCCAAAAAATGTATGCTTTTCTAATTTTTAAAACAATAAATTCACCAACTTAAAGGTTCTCGCTAAGCTTCCCAATTATATATCCTATATTTTTCCCAGTGTCAAGACCTGGCGCTGTGGCCGTGCCCATTGTCTTGAAGCGAATGCATCTGCATGTGGGCGTCGCTGGCTCCAAGCTGGGCTCCAAGCTGGAGCTCCAAGCTGGAGCTGGGATCCAACAGCAACGATCCAGTACGGTTATATGGGTACGGGTCAGAATGGAATGGCCAGAAGGGTGTGACAACGTTTGTGGTGACTGCCTGTCGCCTGCTGGCTTCGAGCTCTTTTCTATTTCTTTTCGGCGCTGCTGCTGCTGTTGTTGCTGTTGTTTTCGCGTGTGTCGCATGTGGGCTTAATTTATTTTGACTTTTGGCCATTTAACTTGAGATTTATCTGGCCTAAACTATGCGCAAACATTTTCCCGGTGCCCCGGTGCCACGGTGCTCGCTGACGCGTGGATTAAATGTGCCAAATGACTGAGCCGCACAGCACCGGCAGATTTCTGTTTAGCGGATTACTCAATGGGTGTGGTCCAAAGCGTCCATTTTGCGGGGGTTTTCGATACCGTTCCGGATCTAAAGATCTCCAGATCTCCTGATCTCCCAGCCTGCAGCCTGCAGATGTCCAATTGAGTTGTCAGAGGCTAATTTGCTGCTCCCCTCAAATCAACCGAATGAGTAATCATCATCGCCATTTGGGTGTGTGTTGTGAGAGTAAAGGCACAAGAATGATGAAAGGAACTGGATTTGTTACTGCATTTCAAGGAGGATTTAGTATTATTACCTGCTGATATATATTTTGACCTTTTATTTGCTTTTTTGGCTTAAAGAAAACAATAATTAGGATACAGAGTAGTCATTATTTCATCTTCTTTCTGACTGTTTCCCATCTTAAACCTCTTTTTGGAGGAAAGGAAAGGAGTACAAAATTTAGTTTGAGAACTGATTCCTTAAGCCGATTATAGACTTCCGCTTCCGAGGGAAGGCTTTTAGGAATAAAATTACTATATTCATTACAGGAAGGAAGGAAATATCAAAGTTAAAAGGAAGAAAATATAAAAGGAAAGAAATATCAAAAGCAAAGGTACAGGTGTTATAATAGAAATTAGGCTTCTAATGATTAATAAATCCAAATAAATAGCTGTCTTCTTTTGTGTAATTGTGAATTTCTAAATTGGTTAAATAATTTTAAACAGGAAGAAATAAAAAACTCAGGAAATACTTTAGGGATTACTGACTATTTATCCTATGTAAAAAATAGAAGAAAGAGTGGATGAGCTGCATAGTTTATGTCAAATAACTTATCTAGCTTAAAGACCTTAGAAAAAAAATGAATAAAAAATCTGCTAAATTTATTACAAACTTCCACTCTCTTATTAGCTAAATTAAACAAATATTCCTTCAGTTTCGGAGCCTATAAAATATTTTAAATCATAATAGCTGTCTTAAACAGATATTTTTCTAGTTTCCAAGTACGTAAAAATATATCAAATATTTCATCTTAAAGTACAAACCCCTTACCTAATTTCCTTTCAAATACTTTGACTTTATTTCAATTGCTTTCTCTTTCCTCTCCCCCTAAAAACTATCCGAAAGTAGTTCTCTAACAATTAAAGAAGCTTTCTACTCAAGTCGTGGCAATTGAGGAGATCATTCAGATCTCAGACAGTCTGCATCTCTTCTCCAGAGTTCAATCTGCTGCCACTTGAGCTGCATTTCACTGCTCGTCACATCTGCAAAGCAGCGAGATCTGTCTCTCAAGAGCGTTCCTCAAACTCCGCTGACAGTTTCGACATATAGCGCATGGCCCCTGAATATATCTCTATATAGTATAGTATGTAGTATGCTATGTCTCAATCAGCGGTGAAGAGATTTTTACCATCATTTTGTTCCCACATTAATTATGGAACAATTAAAAGATGCGGGGAATTCCACTTGAATGGCTGTCAATGGGGCAAGACAATGGCCCGTTCTCGAGCCTCTCTTTCAAGAGGGTTATATTATTTATAACCATATACTACACACCCGCACATATTGCGATGTGTGATGTGTGAGCTGATGACCTCCAGCGTGGTGGACAAAATCTCAGTAATAACAAAGTCTTTTTCCTCGGGGCCACTAATTTCGTGGAAATTACCCCGCCAGCTGTGTGTTCTCTCTGTGTGTTTGTTACGCATTTCCTCTCAGGTGTGCGGCAAACAAAAGCGCTGAAAAGTAGGTGCAGTTGAGTACGGGATATGGTACGGCATCTGAATCTGAATCTGAATCGGAATAGGAGCTACTTGGTGTCGGAGCCATGGAGCTGCTGAGCTGCTGAGCTACGGAGCTACGGTCTCGGGATTAATGAGCGGCGAGCAACAGTTGCACACAGCCAAAGTGAGTGGGAAAATGGAAAGGCTGCCGCCAAACGGCAACAAATAAGTTCGAACACAGGGAGAAATTATTGGTATGAAGGGGAAAATATATAGAAATTAGAAACTAATATATTTTTAAGGAATTTTTAATAGGTTTAAAGGCATTTTTGGTGACATATAGCCTATAATTAGGCCTTAATCTAATAAAGATACTCCAGAAATGGTTTTATTTAATATAGATACCATTTGTATCTTATTATTTTATTTAAAATATTAATACTTCTATTAAATAAATTTAATAACTTATTTTTATACCAGAAAAATCCTTGAAATTAAGGAGAATTCTTTGGAATTGGTTTTATTTAATAGTAAATCATTTCATGAATTATTGTTTTAATTGAAATATGATAAATTATACTTTAATTAAAATATAATCAAATATTTTTTGGACATATTTTTATCCCAGAAAAATCCTTGTAATAAAGGAAAAGTCTTTAAAAATTGTTTTTATTTATGTAGAAAGATTTCATGAATTATTATTTTAATTAAAATATTAAAACTTATATTTAATAAATATTTTTCGAACCTATTTTTATCAAAGAAAAATCCTTGGAATTAAGGAGAATTCTCTGGAATTGGTTTTATTTAAATATGATAATTTCATGAAGTTTTACTTTAATTAAAATATAATAAAATATAATTAGTCATTTATAATAAAGTTAAGATATATTTCTTGGACCTACTTTAATCCCAGAAAAATGTAATAAAGGAGAAGTCTATGGAATTGTTTTTCTTTGTTATAGATACATTTTTTTCATTTTTATTTTGGTTGAATTATAATTACTCATCTATAATACATTTAATAAATATTTTTCCTGATCTATTTTTATCCCAGAAAAATTCTAAAAGTAAAAGAAGAAATCCCTAGAATATTTTCCTCTGTGCAAACACTTTTCAAGCCGCTGAGTTTTGTGACTCTGTCTCCATCTGGGATTGGGATTGGGATTGAGACTGAGACTGAGACTGAGACCTGGCGGTTTGGCTAATGATGCCGCCGCTACGTGACGTTCGTTGCCAAGTGGCTGCCAAAGAATGGTTCACCTCTCTCGCCTTTTTTTCGGTTTATTTCTTCTGCTTTGTGGCCTCATGGTTTTATGAATTGTCTGGCATTCTTTCGGCTCAAAGGCAGCCAGAGGTCTCCGGCTGCGTCTGCGGGTTTCTTTATCTGCAGACGCACCTCATTTTCCGGCTTTCGTAAAAAACAACAACAAAAAAAAAAAAAACGTTGAACAAAATGAAAAATTCACAAAGAGTGAAAAAAAAATTGAAAAAAAAGCGATAAGTACGAGTAGCTGCCGCTGCTGTCATCTGGGCACGGCTGCCGGTTGACGATCTGCATGGCTACCGTTCCACTGCCTACGCAGCGGCATCAGACCGATCATTATTACACTTGGAAAATGAAAGATTTTGCAATGAAAATAAATTGAAAAATATATAAATAATTTAAGGATTTAAGGTTACAAGAAAGGGGAGATTTTAAGGTATCAAAGCAGCAGGGTTTGATCATATCTTCCAGAGTCTTTTATATTCTTTAATTTATTTTGAATACCAGATTTCTTATTTTCTTTCTTATTTATTTACAAATATTTTTAATAACTCCTTTACATTTATTATAGCTTAAAGTAAATACTATTATTATGATATATTTTTCCCCAAGTGCACTATTTCCCTATATTTATTCATCATCAAAATCAGCATCTTGCAACGATCGATCTTTGCGGTTTTTCGGCATTCTTTTTAATTGAGGCGAACGTCGACTTTCCACTATAAATCAAAGGCTTGCGATGATTTGTTTGCAATTTAAATGCAAATAACGACCACCCAGCTGCAGGCATATCCAAAAATTATAACTTAATTTTGGGAGAAGTCTGCTGAACCAAGAGCAATGAGATGAAAATGCCTTTGGGCCAAATTCGTGGATGAAAACGGAAAGGTCCCTGCAAAGGAGACCTGTGGTGGAACCATGGAGCTGAGTTGGCCAACCGCAAGACAAAGCCACACAAAGCGTTCGAAGGCAACCAAGGGGCATGATTTGTCTTCAAAATACTCAAAGGCTAGCCCCCTTGATACCTTTTTGCTCCCCAGAAATAAAAGCTCCAAACTCTGAAGCTCAAGAAATAATCAAGAAATTTTGAGTTGATTTGAGAATGAGATCGAATGGGAAATTTACCTGCAATATTAGGATTTTATGACTATTTTATAAACACTTTAAGAATGTTAATATATTAAATTAAATTATAAATAAAATGAAAATACTATTCGCTACTTAGAAAATGGTTTTAAAAGTGCTTAACAAGAAGATCTCAACTGTGAATATTTTAATATGAATATTTTAAACCGAAAACAGAAACAAAGTTCTCTTATATTTATTCCGATATTATTCCATAAATAATACAATAAAATGTATATTCCCCAGAAACGACTATTTTCTTTTTATTTCTTTATAAAATTTTTATAAAAATAAAGAAATACCCAATCACTCTCTTATCCTAAATGCTTTTTTATTGGGAATATACACAGGGCATCCTTTGGGAGCGTTAAGGCTTATCACAAAAAAACGATTCCGAGAAACGCATTGCTTTGTCCCGATACTCTTTTTCTCAGTTCCCAGTCTGCAAAAAAAATTAAAAAAAAAACACTGCCCCAAGCTCAAAACCAATCCCCGAAATATTAATAAAAGTCGTCATCGTCAAAGGGAAGCGCAGTCAAACCCAAAAACCCAAAAAAACAACAACACTCTGGCAAACCAAAACCAACAAAAAAGATGAAAAATACAACAAAAAATTTAAAAAAAAGAGAGAGAAGTTATGCCACGCCGGTGTTCAACAAATTTCAATCTCGGCTCAGAGCCAGACCCTCTCAAGGGGAACCGATGGCGAAAATAAAAACCAGAGAAGAAGGTTCGCTTTTGAGCCTGCACACGTGCAGCATTGAAATGCGCCGCGCGTTGGACCCAAAGGATCTTTTTGCCAAAAAAATACAAAAAATATATACCAAAATATATAGGGAGAGAGGGGGGAAGGAGAGTAAGAAACCCTGCAGAAAGCAAATGAATTGAAAGAATTCCTTGCGAGGCAGAACAGGGACTCATATTCGGTATTGAGACTAAAGACTAAAGACTCAGGCTCAGATCAGCCTCAGAAAGGAGAGTGCACTGGGAAGAAAGGGGGTTCTTTTAAGGGATTTTAAGAAACTTAATAATAAAAAGCATTATTTTAAGCTAAATATATGTAAATAGAAGTAAAAAGTTAATACGTTTTAAATGTTAAATCATTCTAATTACCAAAGCCATAAACCAACTTGGCTCCAATCCGAAGGCTGCAATGACTCTTAACTCTAAGTTAGCTTTTAGTTTAGAACTATTTCTTAGCTTCAAATAAAAAAATATATAATTAGAAAATTAATAATATAATAATTATAATTATAATTAGAATATTTAGAACATTCTCCAGACTCGAAATCATGGCGGCTGTGTATCAAAAAAAAAAGGGTCGTCTTTTGCCAAAAAAATAATATAATATAATAATAAAATAAATAATATAATATAATATTATAGTAAAATATATAATAAATGTTTAGTTAAATATAGAATAAATTTAATGCAATTTAAATTCTTTAAAGCTTATAAAAATTTAGAAAATCGGGAGCATTCTCACTCTTGAAAGACACTTATCCTATAAGTTACCTTTTCCCTTCTAAATCAATATTTAAAATCCATTTCTTTCTCCCGCTTTTTCCCAGGTGTAAGCCTAAATTTGCAGACAGCAAAACCCAGAAAAAACCTTTGAGATCAAATGCTGAGATAGCCCCGGACGGATGACCAAAGACTCAGACTCAGACTCAGTCTCGATTCGTTTTTGACCAAAATGCGCCCAGAAGAAATTCTTTGGCTTCGCTCTGCCCTTTTGATTTCTTTTCTTTATTTTTTGCGGATTCTCTTTTCTGTGTGAATAGTTTTTGGTTTTCGATCTTCCATCCCTTTGTCGCTGGCCTTTTGTTTTTGCGGACTTTGAGAGAGGTGGCCTTATATTACGATTTGAATTTCAGATTGAGTTTTAATAGCAGAGCCACACCTGCATTTATATAGAACCTTATTCTGCCTTATTTTGTGTGTGTTACTTTTGGCAGTTTTTGGTGCAGTTGCCGCCGCAGGAGAAGATTTTAGATTTTGCCAGCGCATCTTTTGGGTGTGAAGTTTGCGCAAAGAAATTCAATTTCACGCTTCTTTATTAATTGGCCAAGCTTTTCCCCTCTTTACATTTTCGGTTTTCGGCGTTAATGAGATTTTTGCCTTGCGATTATGAGCCAAGATTTGGATTGGTCTTTAGAGCTTCGAAAGGTGTTCATTCGCTTCGGATTTCTTTTTGAGATGTGCCGCCTCTCGGATGGCGATGAAGCGTTAATTAGACAAGGGAGAGATGGCTGATAGACAGGTGGTGTGGCAGCAGGAAATTGAAGGAAATTGCTGGAAAGTCAAAGACAGGGAAACTAAAGGTTTACAAGAAAGTTAGGTTTTGTTTTTTTTTTTAGGAGAAAAATGCGGGAAAAAAGTTTCTCTTTTGTTAAAAATAAAGGAAAATATAGTTTAATTAACATTAAGCAGATTGGGAAATAGAGAAATTGCAAGTTAAAGTCATTCAGTTCTTTATCAGTTTATTTGTTATTCAATTTCAATTTAAATATAAAAATTTTTTTCAAAATACCCATTTTTAGACAATTTTTTAAAAATGAAAAGTAGAACCTTTTGTATTAATAACATAATAGTAATAGATTGCTTTACTAATTTCTAACACACAAACCTCTTTTCCCCTCACACTCTTCATTTACTAATTAAAATCCCCTCCAAATAGAATATTCAAATAAATATTTTCACAACCAATCAAAAGTCGGAAAACGTTCAAATAAAATGTCAAAAAATCAATAAGCAAATGCAAATATTTATGCAAAAACTGACGCAGGCGTTGCGGTGTTGACAACAAAGTTGCCAAAATGCAAAAAGATGCCACCAAGTTGGCCAAGTTGGCGTTGGCTGAAAGCCGATGCTAAGGCCCCAAGCCCAACCCCTTCCTCGGAGGCGTTGGCGGCATCTCCATGAAAAGACACACACACCATACACACCACACCACACACACATTTTGGCAGCTACCGCGGCAAATGCGTGAAAAATAATATTTATGGCAAACAAATTTCCATCTATCGACAGCAAACGGCGCCGCAACGCCAACGTGAATGCAGTTTTTCCAAGGAGTGCTTATCGTGTGTATAGTGTGTGTTTGTTGTGTGTGTTTGTGTAACTGCAACTGCCATATAAAATAATTAGGCAGTCAGGGGTTAATGCTGAAGGAAGGGGGAGGGAGGGGGCTGGGACTACTTCACTGAATGTCAACGTAAATTTTGAAGTCTTTGCCGACTAAGTGCGTCCATCAATGGCTCCATAAGTTTTGGCTTGGCGGCAACCTAAATCAAGCCTAAGACACTGCGAAAAAATTATGGGAATTTTAGATAGAAAATATTAATTATTATTGGAGTTGAAGTCATAAAATATATATATTAATATATGAACATAAAAAAGGTGCCAGTTTGGGTTTACATTTCAAGATATTTAAGGAGATTTAAAGGTAATTGAAAATAACATTTTGAAAATGATTGGGAGTATTTTAATAAAAGTCTTGTTATTTTCAATGACATCTTTCAAGGATCACCTGATTGAGGATTAAGGTTTAGGATATATGTATTAAAATAATACAAAATTTAAATATAAAAAAATAAATAAACTTACCTTAGTTAGAGGCATGTACAAGTTTTTTCATATTCCATTCAATGAATTCGAATAATAACTATTCCTTTGAGGTCTAAAAATCTGCTGTAAAAATTAAAGTTTTTAATGATTTTATATTATTTACAAATGCAGAATTATTGTAATTTTTAATGCTAATATTTTTATATACAAAATAAGCATCTGAAAGCATAAATCGTTTTCAGACATATACAAATATTATGCTCCTTTAATGACAATATTCTTAAACAAACTTTAAAACCACAAATATAATAAAAAAAAAACCTTGAAAGGGTAAAGATTATATTAAAAATCTGTATAAAATCTTAGTTAATATTAAATCTAAAATAAAATAAAATTCCCTAAGCCGAATACAACCCACCTTTAACCCATAGAACCCGCATTTCTTGTAGTGCATCCTCTGGAAACATAATCGTAAATTATATGCGAGGTCTGTTCCTTCGTCGCCATTTTTGGGCATCTTTGGACCGCAGCTCCGATCCGCTGACATGGAATGACAAATGGCAAATGTGCGACGGAAGTTGGCCCAGAGTTCTGAAGTTGAATTCAAAGTCCCAACTCGAACTTAAGACTCTTTGGAGCGTCGGCAACCTTTGGTGTTTTGTGGCAATAGAGGAAGAGAGAGCCCAGACTTGTGGCATTTTGACAAGCTGGCTGAGTTTCATTGATTGCAAATTTAATTCGACAGATAAGGATCGA
>VNJR01012193.1:0-19836 GCA_008042585.1 Drosophila punjabiensis | reverse complement strand
TGGGGGGGGGGGGGGGTAGAGGGAGCCAACAGCTGACACTTGACTCTCCGCACAAATTGCAATTACAAATGTTTTTTACCGTTAGGGCGACTACGCAACACACATGTAAACGTGTGTGCAAGCGTAAGTGCGCGACCACTTTTTTTACTCGTTTCCCATTACACTTTTCTCATTTTTCATTTTCCATTTCCATTGGAGGAAAGGGAAGAGAAGCCGCAAACAGAAGCGGAAAACAGGCAAAGACAAATGCAAAACAAATTTTCAATTAGTTAATCAGTCGCGAGTCTTAACAGCTGTGGGTGCACAAGGGGTTTCCTATCTGCGTAACTGTAAAAACAAAGTGTAAAAGATATGGTAACGTAATATGCTCTCTCTTAAAATCTCTGTGATTTTTTGGCTGGGTTTAACAAAGCAGATTTTAAGTTCCATACGTAACATCGATCCATTAGGCATTTTAATTTAGTTTAAATTATTATTTATTAGTTTATTATTTTTTTAAATATACAAATTCTACTCTATAACGTATATAAAATTTATTGAGATACAAAATTTATATCAAATTAAATTTTACTATGAGAGAAGAAGTTGTAAAGTCGTTGTTAGCAGTGTAAGATCGCAACAGACTTCTCTTCAATGCATCGACTGCAAGGACCTCGGGTACTCTTTATCTAAATTCGTGCACTGTTGCACTATCTGAGCAGCTCTGGTTTGGTATCTGTTGTTATCCACTTTGTTGTCTTAAAGAACCCAATCGAGATAGTGAAATTTCCATTTATTTTTCGTTTTTACTTTTATGATCCTACTATTCTAATAGTTACACAAATGCAGATACAGATAAGGTACCAAAATGTCTTTTAAATGGAGTGTTTACTGTGCCCTCTTACCCACATTTTCACACATGTGTTTGTGTTTGGTGGGCCGTGTTTGTGTTTGTACTTGCCGAGTTTCCACGTTCGCCGGCCTCGTGTTGTTTGCTTTTGTTTGCTGCCTTTCGTTTGTTTGTGTGAAAGTGAGTCAAATGATATGCTTTCCATAGGCACGAGTTCCCCATATACATATGTCCGTCCCCTCCACTGCACTGCTCGTTCCCCGATTAGTTGGGTGTCTTATCAGAGGAGTCTTTGCTTTGCGGCGTACTTTTCCACTGAACATTAACATTAAAAACAACAATCAATGACCGACCTGCAAGCTATTTAGTTATGGAAATTGATTATTTCTGTATTTAAACTGAAAGTCATAACTTAGTTATATCAAAATGTAAACTATAAAGTTAGGTTTTTGACAAAATAATCTGTTTATATAGTAGATATAGGAAATTTTTTAAAAAACCCAAAACATGTTATTTTCCTTTTAAATCTATAGGAATTATTGATTTCCCTTCGAGCACTTCTGCTAATTAGTATATACGTATCTCTTCCTGTTTCTTAATTAATCTGCGGGCAAACTTAATTAGCTGAATGGCGCACATGCTGCAAATTAATTTGAAATATGTGCTGCAACAACCGCCGCCTTAATTGTTTACAGATTAGTTTCAGCTGGGTGTGGCTCCATACCCATTCCCATTCCCATTCCGAACGTATTGCGGGTGTGAACAATTAGCCGGGGCTCAGTGAGAATGCGTTGATCCCAGGCGACGCTTGGCAAAAGTGTCACGCAAGTTGGGGAATCGCTAGGAGAAGCTTTATGGCTCATGGCTCATCATCATCATTATCATTACCATCATCATCATCACGTTCGACTTTGGCTGCCCAGATGCTAATCGTTGGCTATTTTTGGGCACGCTTTGTTTACGTTTGGCCTGAGGCATTCGCCATTCCATTGCCCATTCCCTTGTGGGCGTAGCTCTTTTGGATCTGATTTATATTTGGCACAAATTCAGCCAAGTTATGGTCAGGGATGAGGTGCTAAATGGCGTGGGTTGGGAAGGTCAAATTGCTGTGGGAATATTCTCTACAACCCTCCAAAGTGTCCCCAATTGGGAGATAGAAGAGACTGAGTCTGAGTGTGTGTTAGTTGTGAAACAAGGCAGCAGCATACATCAATCAGTTCATAAATCAATCATTCGAATAAATAATTGTTATTACCAATCAAAGCCAATCAAAATGGGAGTCTCGAATGTGCCTAATTCCAATAAAACGCATGCTTGTTGCGTTGTTTATGGCCATAAAATATGATTTATGCGGCAATGGAACAAGCCAAAATGCAATTCTCTCTTTCGCCCCCTCCTCTCCCATAACCTTCGACACCTTTAATTTTGCGCAACATCGCTGGAAACGAAAATCAATTTTCAATTTGCATGCAAAAAATACATACATATAATTTCAAAGTGTTTTTCGCGTGCAAAATTATGCAAATTAGATAAGTCAACACGCCGGGGGAGGGAGGAGAGGCAGAGCAGCAGCAGCAACAACAGAAAGGCTAAAATCAAAAGGCGAGGAGAAACCGAAATACCACTTGAGGCCAAAAACAAAGGGGTTTCTAGGCACCCTTCAGATGCGCTTCGCCGAGCAATTCAAATACGCGAGAGCGAGCTGACGTAGCACTTATCGATTTTTTTTTTCTTTTCGACAATTACGAAATAATCCTCTTTGGGGGTCAATGCAGTCGTTATGAAAATGAACGGAAAAACTGCAACGAGAATCGAAAGTAACAAAGTTTGCCCAAACATTGGGTGCAATTTTCATGGGACAAACTGCAGGATCATAATTTTACGCTTTAAGTTCTTCTTTAATTTTAAGCGTTTATTCCTTTAAATTGTGAGTTTCTTTATGATCATTTTAGTTTTTAAGGTTTTCTATGCTCTGCAGAAAATAGAATCAAACATAATTGATCATCTTTAGCATAAATCAAAGCTAATCCTACCTACTTTTTACAGACCTTAGTAAATCCCTTGTAAGGGCACTCCCCCAATCAATTTCCGGGCATTAAAAAGCTCGCTAAACATCATAAAATATATCATCATAAAATATTTATACAACTTACAATTAATTCAACATGGCAATGTCCTCCAAATGATGTTTTTTTTTTTTTTTTAATCATCAATAAAACTTCCCTCGATTAATCCATTTTGGCGGCACGACACGTCGATTCGATGGCTTTTGGTCATTTACCTTTCGGCGCTGCGTGAGCTCGCTGCTCACCCTCTTCTCAGTTGCCGGTTGCCGTTCCCAGACCCAAAACAAATCAAGATAAATTGTTTATAGTTTCAAAGTTCTACTTTTGCAGATCGAATGGGGAGGGGCGGGAGGGGCTATTTGGCATTGACCGGACACATAATAAACGTGTCGAGCGTCGCGTTTTTTGTGTCACTTTTGCATATATGATTCATGGGGCTTTTCTTTTGTGTGATGTGTGGGGCTTGTCTTCTGCTTTTCTGGGTTTCCTCTTTAGGGATTGGGGAAAGCGTTGGTGTTTTTAAAAAAGAAAAGCAATATAGAACATGGAGAAGCTAATAAGTTTTCAAAGATTTATTGGAACTGACTGGCATGTGTGTTGTTTCTACTGAAAAGTAAGAGTTACCCGAACCGCAAATTCTAATGAATGTGTATGAGAAAGTACAGTAGTTAATTACTGGAAAATAAAGTAGTCAGGTTAAGACTTACAAGTAGATATATTTACCTTCACCCCTTTCACTCTCTTGCTGCCAGGCAGCTTGCCTTTTTTTGTGTTCCCCCTCATTTGGCGGCGTGACTTTCTTTCCACATCGTTTTGGACATGGAAATTTGTCAACCCGACGCTTTATTGGATCTGTTTTCAAGTGTTTATTCGCCCATCTGTCGCCGCCAGCGATCGCTTTATTGTACAATTGTGGGGCTTACAACATAATTTGCCAAATGTGATTAGCAAATTATGGACATGGACTCGGAGCCGGAGCCGGAGACGGAGCGGAGCTCGCTTTCAATTCAACGCTTCGCTTAACTGAGGCAAATTGAAAGCTGGCTGGCCGAGAGAAGCGAACTGAACTAGCAACAATTACAGAAAATTGAAAAGCATACATACTACATACGGACGGTTTTGTGGCAATAAAAAATTGGCCACTGAGGCGACGACGAGGAGCTATGGAACGCGAGTTCATTGACTTTTCTTCTTTTTGTTTTTAACTGTGGCATATTGCTCTGCCCCCAGGGCAGGAATAAGCTTCAGCTTCAGTTTTTTCTATACTTTTTATTCTATATTATTTACTGGCATTAGAACCCCGCGCAGCATACCGTGTCCCCCCCGATCCTATTGTCACTCGTGCCTACCAAAAGCGATCTCTCGATGTCGTCATCGTAGTTGCGTGGGTTCCAGCACTCACTCGCTTGCCTTTGTGCGGCCTTTTGTGCCTTTTACTACGTATTTTGTTTAATTAGACTGTGTAATTATTCACTACGGCCTGCAATATATCTAAAACGTGTGTGTGGGTGACGCTGGCCAAGCCAAATTGTAAACAAATGGAAGCGCAGTAAACTTTACGGTGCTGCTGGCTTACTTTATGACCCATTTCAACTTTCTAGGAGTGTTTTTTTTTTTGTATCGGAACTCTAAAGCAAAGTTTGGGAACTACAAAGTTAGACCTGAGGCTATATTGTGCATTAGTTATCTTCGAATTTATTGATTGACTATGCTAAAGATTAAAATTTAAATTAAATTTAAATATATATAAACTTGTTTAAAACCTGAGACTCTTTCGAATAATTTTAACCTTAATATTAAGACAATAATATAATTTCTCTATTAACCTTTTTGGCCATATTTAATATATGTATTAGCATTTTAAACAATTGATTGAGTGAATCATTAGCCAGTTTACGCTAATTGATTTTGCTTTTTGCTTCTTTTAGGAATATTTGCTGTCATCTTTTGAATCTTGGTCAGCTTTTTCCTTTAGTACAAATACACATAAAGCATATTAACTAATATTAGCCACCATTATACAACAGTATATAACGCAAGCCACGTTTTGTTGAAAACAAGAAGATTGATGATACTTGAAAGGTCGCTTAATTTTTGTTTAAACCTTGCACTTTGTCTGACTCTGATTCTAATACGATTTAAGTTAAAAAATAAAGAACCCCTTGACAATAATTATTGGAAATATCAAGAATATTTTCTGGTATCGAAAAATGTCAAAATCATACTAGGTTTTTATAGTTTGATTATTTTAGGGCCTACTCTCTCCAGACACTTATTTGCATATTAAAATATTTTCGCTTTCAGATGACTCACCTTTTGCAGTGAACTCACCCTCTGATATATTTTTTGTTTGCTGTTTGGGCTTAAAGATGCGCTGCCGAGGATGATTCAACAACAGAAGTTCACAAGCAGCAAACATCTGTTTGTATATACATATTTCATATTGTATTTATTACAATTGCTATGATGACTTTCGTTGGCCAATTGCTGAAAAGCGGGATTGGGTTGAGCATGAAAATGATTTGCCATTCGCTGGCATATCAAAGCGCATATATTTTGCGCAATTATAATAAATGTAGTGGCAGTGGCAAATATGCCTTACCTTTTTGCGCAATAAAAGTTTATTAACATTTTGCACATTTGCCTAGCAACAACAACTCCAACAACAATAACAATGGCAATAACTGGGTAAATAATAGTAGACAACGGTAGACGACCGCAAAAGTAGCTGTTGGATTTATGTACAAACGTAACGGCACTTGAGCATGTTCAGTGTTGAATAATGATGGGGCATAAACAAAATAAAAAGACGAAAGATTAACAAATGAGCTCCAGACGCCGGCTTTTCTGCTTTTCTACCGCTTTTCCATCTCTTTTCCATATGCAAAAACCCAAACTGGGCGTGGTTAGTTGTCAGTTGCAATTTGCACAAACCAAATTACGTGTTTCTTGGCTTCCTATTCTCCCATTATTCTCATATATGTTATAGAGTGCCAAAGAAAAGTAAAATCAGAAGGAAACACTCTTAATGAGCGGCTTATCTGCGCACTTGCATCGCCAAACTCTAATCGCAAACAATGGAAAATTTTCAATATGGAAAGTTGCAGCAGCGACTGTGGAGTTATGGTCTCTATATTGGTGTATACTATATACACAAAACTCTATGTCTGGCCTAATCTCTTTCTCTCTGCCCCACCTCGCTGCCTTTAGTAACAATATTGCCCCGTTTTTAGTAGCCGTCGAGTGAGAGCGTTGGCCTGTGCCTATCTATCAATGTGCTAAAAGCACTCAGACTAAACAGCACAGGGAGAAAAAGTCGGCTACCGATTAGTTAGAATATTGAATAGGAAATTGTATTCATGCATTCAATACATGAATTCATGAATTTCATAAGTGAATTCATGCATTTCATACGTGAATTCATGCATTCAATACTTGAATTCGTGCATTCAATACTCGAATTCATGCATTTAATACATGAATTCGGCAAAAAGTGTGCGCTTTAACATCATTTCATGTATTCGGAAACACAAATTCGTGTATTCCATATATAAACATAGTAAATTATGTTACCTTTCTGTTCCATGAGGAGAAAATAACTCGAAGAACATAATTAAACCAAAATATTAAAATTTGTCATTGCTATCAGTTTCCAAGTAAATAAATAAGACTTTTAATATGTTAATCTTTTATTAAATCTGTGTAAAATAAGCTTTAAACTAGCCTTTATTTAAAAGGCTACATAAATTTAACTTAAAGTATTATTATATTTATATATTTTATTATTTAATATTTATATATAATATAATATATATATTTTTTAGCCCTAGTTTCTCACTGTGTCCCCTCTCGAAAGCAAACCGGCAGGCAGGCAGCAGCAGTCAGCCACCGATTCAGATTGAGAGCCAGATTCAGATAGAGCAGAATGGTGTTTTTTTGGTACAACAATAGCTATTCAGCGTTTGGATCCGCTGGCGCTGCTGCCTAACTGCCACTGCGCTCTAATAATTATTTATAATAATTACTTTTTCAGCGGCCCGCTGTTTGGACATTAGCAGATACTTTTCGGGCTTTTTCGGGCTTTGCTTCTCTCTCTCTCTCTCTCTGCCTGTCTCGCTCCCCCAATCTTTGTATCTGCCTTAATTAATCTAGCGAGCGGGCTGTTTCCACTCGATTGGTATCGAGCGCTGACCTTGACGATCTTGTGGGGGGTTTAAAATAGTGCCAGACGATGATCGTCACTTGCACTGACCGCAACTGCAGTTGGATCGTAAATTATTCACTCGCGGCACGCACTTTCCCATTACCCCAAATATTTATTTTATTTTATTTTTTGCTTTACTTTTTTGGCACGCACATGTGGCAGACACCCCATCGAAATTCACTGGCAATGGCAGAGTCACGGAGCCATTATATGCACATGCACACACATCTCATTTGTCGTCGATCCTGACATTAAACATTTTCGCAGCCGACAATGTCAGAAATGATGGCCGGCTAGCATGAAATGCAGAAAGAAAATTTTATTTATAAACAAAACGAAGAGGAAATTGCTCTGCTCAGGAAATTACAATATGTTTACACGAATTTTTACTAAAATATAATGAATAATAAATTGACTTAAAGTGTTGGCTATCATAGATACAAGTCTTTTCAAAAGAAGTGTTTTGAAAATGTTTACAGAGAGCACAGTAGTAAGTTTTATATTTTTTATTTCTGTTTCTAAATATAGTAATAACATTAATAGTTCAAACTTCTAAAAGTTCCCAAAAGTCAAAGCTACACACGTAGGGTCCTGTCCTGGATGTTGAATTTTAATGCAAACAAAAAAGATTAGATATTATTCCTCTACTAATTCTATTTTTTATTTGTCTCAATTTGCATTGAAAACAAATCATATTATATATTCATTATTCCCCTTTGCCAGGAAAGGGAATACTTTGCGCGGAAAAAGTGGCAGCAGCTTGCACATTTGTGCATCTTCTGGTTTTTATTATTTTTTGTATATCTTTTTTTTCCTGCTGTATTTTTGGTAGCTGAGCATGTGGATGTGCATAAGCATGGTGTTTTTTTTTTTGCTTTGTCGCCTCGAGGTCATAAATATTTCGTTTTCGTTAAAAAGAAAAGAAGAAAAACAAAATTTACTTCTGCAAAATAAACTTTTTGTCAGACTCTTTGTTCGTGGAATTTTTTTTAATGTTGGACTAAAATTTGCATATGAACAGAGTGAGTGAGAGAGTTTTGGCCTGGCCCAAAGACACTGCGCGACATGTGTCTATGGTTCATAGAGATAGTTTGCCGAGATAAAGTTTTGGTCCCTCAAAAGTTGTAGTATCTTCATTTGAAAATGTTAATGATACATTTTGGCTGTCAGAACGAAAAAGCACGTATCTCAAAAAAAAGCAGCAAACTGTTGGCTGCTGTTGGCCAAGTTGCGTGGAAATGCCATAAAATTGTGATTTATGCTTACAACAAAAGCCGAAGCGGAATGCTTTGTTCTGTCCCACAACTGCCGCCAGCAATTGTTGCCGCTTTTTCACATTTTCAGAATTTCTGATTTCCTGATATTTTGTGTAATCAACGTCCATTGAACTTTCGCACATCATCGCCGCCTTTGCTTTGTTTATATCGCGTCGGGCCTACGAAACTGAAATTGAGGCAGGTTCACCTCCTCGTATGGCCAACAGAAATTTGCCTTTCATATCAGTTGGAAATAAAAACGACATACAACCGCTCCGAGAAACAGAAATTCATTTATAAACATCCCATGTGCTTCATGTTTTCATTTAACATGTAATTCCTTATTGTTTACAAAGAGTGGAAATGTAATTTTTAAGTTAAATGATTCTGTTGATGATCTTAATTATGATACGATGCTAAGTGATATGTGAGTTCCATACTTACTACTTATATGCTTTAAATAAAATATGTATTAGATTACAAGTTATTTAAAGACTTGTCAAATTAATATTCAAACATCTTAATAGGGGCTATTACTTCGGTGTTATATCTGGTTAAATAATAGCTTAAGCATCTTAAATGTTTAGTTAAAATTTACATTTGCTTATTAAAAATGTTAATTTAATCTTAACTAAAGGTTTATTTACGTTTGACAGCCGTAAAAGAGATATTTGATATGGTTTTGCTTGGAAATATTTCAAATTGCTTTTGCCACATGTTTGTGAAATGTTTATTTCCATTTCAAACATGTTCATATTTTGTTGTTGAGAAAGTTCACACCCTTTTAACGTTTGCACCTTGTAAAATGATACTAAAATGTTTAGTTAATAATTTAACAAATGGCTTCTTTATTTTAGTGATATTCGATATCTTTAAAGGTGTTTAAGTTTGTTTGATTAAAGTTGAAACGCTTGGTGAATAATATTAATAAAAAATTATAATAAAAACTTGTAAAAGTAATAGGATTATTTAGTAATTATCAAACTAAAACTAGATTTTTTAACCATTTTTCCCTGTGCAGAAATGCTTGACGGATCAGTGGCTTTTTGTTTACTATTTGTTCAAAACACCAGTGCTTTATTTTCCGCACTTTTATTTAAAAAAAATTCAAATTTGCATAAAGTTTCTCACGCCGTCATCTCCCTTCCCCCACCCGCACTCACTCAACACTCTCACTCGCTTGCAACAGACACTCAAAGTGCAGCGACTGCGACACTCTCTTCTCTTTTCTGCTCATTAGCCAGCGCACAGTGGAGCGTATCATAAAAGTTCGGTAGTAATAATTTAAATACGTTAGTTTGGTTATCAAAAGTGTTTAATACATTTTACACTCTTTTAATGTAACATTTTTTTGCTAAATGTAATTAATTTAAAATTATTTAATGAACGTTAACAGTAATTTAAGCAATACTTGTGAGTTTTGTACCACTGTGCAGCACTCTCCTGAGAGCCGGCATCACCAGAGTGGCTCTCCCTCTTTCCGCCTCGCGTGCTTTTGGGGCTCGCTCACTCAGAATGTGGAGCCCGCCGCCGCTGCTCATTGTGTTTTGAGCGGTGCTCGCGAGCGTTACACACCGAAAAGATTGTTTAAATGTTTTTAGTTTAAACATTCACAAGCGTCGTCGTCGTTGTTGTCGCCGCGCGCATTGCCATAATATAAAAAATAGACCGTAAATTAATTTCTTTTGTCGCTCTCTCCGATTCCGTTGTGTCTCCGCCGACGTCCCAACGAATCTCGAGACACGGCGGCAAGCAAATTTGATTAGCAGCGCTATCAAAAAGTCAAAATTGTATTTTTCGCGCTTCGACGTGTTGGCACTTAATCAGCAACAATTCAGTGTTCGGTGTTTCCAATAATTGGGCGAAATCTATAAATCGAAAGAGAGTTTGAAGGCCCCCGAAAAAACTTCCGTTTGCCACCTTAAAAGGCAATCTTAATAATAAAATAATTAAATCAAAATCCAAAAGCAAAACCAAAGCCAAAGCTCAGTGCTAATGTGTAACGAATGTGTATGCAAATATATTCTGTAAGTTTCCTCAGTGTGTGGGATGTGGCGTATATTTAAAATACAATATATAATCGTGTGAACAGATTCCAATGGAATCGGATCTTTAGATGAACTGTCAATACCATGAACAATGGGTTCGAGTATTGGAATAATGATGTTTTAATATAGTTAAGAATGTGGTTATTTGAATAATTAACAAGTGTTTATTGGTGTGAAAGTGAAGTGAAAGATTATATAAATATATCATTTTATCATACAATTTGTATATCAAATATGTTTAGAAAATAATATGGGACTCTACTTTTTTACTACAGATTTTATTCTTTTAGTCTTACATTTTCTATGGTTTATAAAGAAAACCGAAGGCCCGAATAATTCCCTACTACTTTTTTGCAAAGAACAGATTTCCTTGTCTATATACTAACTAGTGACTTTGGAATTTCTTATTTATTTTACAGACTCTGGTTCAGATTTCAATAAATACTTGGCTGTAAATAAAATACCTTGTTCTGGAATTTAGATAGTGCTTATCGCTGCCATACCTTTCACAATATTCACATACCGCACATACTATATTATATATTTATATATATAAATATATTCGAACAAACATATTGAAGAACAGCTGTGCTCTTGATGTTTTCACAGTTGGTTTGGCTTTAGCTTCAGCTTTGGACTCGGATTCGGATTCGGTTTTAGGTTTTTAGCCCCAGCTCCCAGCTCCAGTCTCTGCTTTAGCTTTTGGCCGACTTGGAGCTCGACACTCTGACGGATCTGATGACGGACTGGTCTCGATTTTTCGGTTTGTTTCGCTTCGGTCTCGTCTCATTTGATTTCAAGGGCCGCACACACATTTTGACGCCTGATTGAGTTACAAACGGCGCCCCACCGCTCGTAAATCAATTTTTTTTTTTTAAGAGTCGTCTTTGCTGTACTTGAAGTTTATGCCAATTTACAGGTAAACTTGGCTAGATTAGACCTCTATGAAATGTAAATTGTGAATATTTGTGAACTCATAATACTTTATAAAGAAATGTGCAGTGGTTTAGAAGACTTTTTAAAGAGTTTTAAGAAGAATTTCCAATATTTATATATATTTATTACAAGAGCTGTAGTTTTTAGTTTCCTTTCAATTTACTTAAGCTTACATCAAGTTCCTATATGTTTTATAGGTTCAGTTTACTGTGGCATTGTCCCCATTGAATACTGTTCGTTCCAGCCGTGATATTACACCAAACAAACGACGTCGGCCTCTTTGGACTCTGCGTGATCTTTAATTATGAATTAAGCCCAGCTGCGTGGTTGCCGGGCTCTCACAATTATCGTATGCATGGAAATGATTTGCATGTCGGGGGGGATGGGGATTCATTCCATTCCAGTTCACTTCCTTGAGTCTCTCCAAGTCGGCGGGAAAGGTCAGGCTCTCAAGTCAATGCCAAGAGGCAGCCCCCAAGTCCGCTAATTAGCGCTGCAGTAATGGCGAGGAGGCGCCACTAAATGTACACTGTAATTGCACTTTATTTGTATTTTGTATTTTGTGCTTGTATTTGTATTTTTAATTGCCCTTCCGCCTGATCGACATCGCGACATGGAGACGTCAGCGATGCTAATTTAATTTTTGATTTATTAACACGTTCGCTTGCAGTCAGGGTCACTCCGTCTCACTCCTCGTTCAAGCTCCTCTATGCCTCACTTCCCAACCCAAGCTCCACTCCCTTGAGTAACTTGGCTTGGCACTAACTTGGCCTGTTGGGTCCCTAATAGAGATGGACACTAATGGCAGGCAGTGTCCTTCGGAACGATCTTAAAACGTGGGAGATGCACTTGGAATTGTTAGTACTTATTTGCTCTCTCATTCAGGAAAATGTTCAGAGTAAAGAATTGTTCCAAATTCATGAAATAATGGCGCGCCTGTGTCTTATATAACATTTTCTACTTATAAACCTATTGGTTAGAACATAAAACTCTTAGTTTTTCTACTTAAAAACCCATTTCCTAAATGCTTTTCTCTCTGTAAAGTATCCCAAAGGGGGTTGCCTTTTAAATCACTGCCATTACTGACCTCGCAACCTCGCTTTTTTTCGGCTAGCTTCTTGGCTCTTTGACTTGGCTGTAAGTGCAGCAGCAGTAAGTGGCTGAAGGAAGACCCACATGACAGAGTGCGGCGCTTGAAGTGGTTTTCAGTTTGCCAACAACAACGAATCAGCCAAGCACCCGCAAACCGCCCATAAAACATTCGTGGGCACTGGTCAGAGCCACAGTCGGAGAGCCACAGTCAGACATAGCCTCAATTCGGTTTGTTGGTTTCTTGGTTTCTGGGCCGCAGACGAAAGTGAATTCTGGTTTCCTCTTCTAGCCGCACGCAAGGTTTATTTGGCGCTCATCAAATGCTATTCAACGCGCCACCGATTGTCCATGCATGGCGCACATAATTGCCCCAACCACCAGATACACATACACAACGCACAGTTTTGCAGTTGGAGATGGAGGGAGCCTCCTCGGCTTTTATTGCTAGAGATGTGCTAGCGTGACGAGTGGTAATCCCTTCGAGGTAAACACCTTGGAGTTTATGGCATTTGCCTTGGAACAGTTTACTGGCAAAAGGTGTAAAGGATAATGGCTCGATGGTGGCTTTCGATTAAGGATCCTATTTTTTCTCTACCAATAAAGCTGGCATTAAAGCCTTTAAATGGGGTGTTGGCTCAAATATTGAGCCTGTTTCTGCTGTCTCTCTAAGTGTCTTATTGATTTTTCGATTAGGGTTTGATTTCTAGCCATGTCACGGTCAATTGTTTTTGCAAATTAATAACCCTTTCGTATATTTCTAGTTTGGGTTATAGATTTATGTATATGTAATGTCTGTTTTGTTAATTTTTTGCTTGCTTCTGCTACTACTTAGTGTTTTAATCTTATCTTTAAGGCAGTTAAAGTATTTGGTTACCAACTATATATCATTTAGTTCGTACAGAAACCTGATTTAAATGTCTAACTGAATTATGTTGGCTGAGAAACCTCAATTCCCCCGGGTTTTTGGTTACAAACTAATGCTTGTCTTTGCGACTCAACCTTTCCCCTTATTAAGTTACCGATTAATGCTCATAACTGGTCTTTATACTCCCGAATATATCATTGATATGGAATCGAAATGGGGATTTATATGGCAGTCAACTCACATCTCTAGCTCCACATGTGTGCCTGGGCCAGTGTGCCGCAGGCTCTCATCATTTGGCGGACAATTTGCTCGGCAATTTGTGAGTGCTCGTTGGCTGGATACTCGTTGCTATTATTGGCTTTTATGGCGGAGAGCTCCATCGATTTGTAAAATCATGGTGCGATCGTCGAACCCCTGGGTCCCCGCCCAACAAAACGCTTTGTGCCTCCTCCTATAAATACAGGCCATTATGATTATTATTTCTTTCTTTTTTTTCCCCTCTATCGTTTTTTTTTTTTTGTTGTCTCTTTATTATATAAATATATATATTTTTTCTATCAAAGAGTTTGCTGGCAACAATGTAGCCGCATTTATAAACTTATCGTTTGTCACTTGTCTCTATCTATCTCTGGTATCTCTCCATTCCCCAACGCCACGCTCCACACCTCCTCCACTGGGATCCACTGCGGCAACGGCGACTGGTTTCGGGTGGTTGGCTTGGTTGGACGCAGAGCCAGAGCTATTGACATTCATGGCACACACTCACCGGCTTTGACGTCGCTTTGTTTCTATTAAATAAACTAAAAACAAAACAAAAAAGAATATTTCAATGGGAAAGAGAAATAAAGGAAATCGTTTAGATTTCTATAAGTTAAGAGGAGAGTCGTCTGTCTGAAAAATAAATCAAGATATCTTCTATCTTTGCTAGATTAAACGAGTTTTTATATCAAGTTGACCCTAAAATATTATATTAAATAAATAAGAAGCCAAAATCATAGATAATTCTGATAAATAAATTTTAAATTAAAAGAAATGAATAAGAAAACAATTATAAAATATATTTTTTAACAGATTTTAACTTGCTTGTGAGAAGATATTAGTGAATAACTGTCATCTTGGCTTATTTAATAGAAAATAATTATATTCCTAGTGCTATTACTCATTAAGAAACGTTACCTATTACCCAAAACTCTTCCTACCTCCCCAACTTTCGCTTATAAAAACATTGAAAGATCTTTCCCCGTAAACTCTTGGCCAATTAAATTTAACAATCTTCTCTTGTTTTGACTTTAAACTTCAGGAATTCTGCCCACACTTCCTGGTGTTAAGGTGTTATTTGGCTTTTGTACATTTTCCATTTCCAGTAGAACCTCTCTTATAAATTCTATACAATTTACATGGCTTCAGATTTCTCCTTAGTGCTTTGGCTTTAGCTTTGACTCTGCCTCTGACTTTGGGTCGTCATCATCATGAAACTTGTCGTCATCGTCAACTTGTTGCGCCCATATTTGGCAACAGAGATTCAAATCAGCTAGGAGCGACGTCTCTTGATCGTTTTATTTTATTTTATTCGCTCTATCGACAGCTTATATCTTGTTTGGACTTGGTCCGTCTGTCTAGTGGCTGGTTGGCGTTGTTCTGGGCCTTGGATTACTCATGCCGACCTTTGTTTGGTATCTGCCAGCGATAAATGGGTTTATAGTATGGAAATTGCCTATGGAAACGAGAGTGTTTCAGGGTGCCAAGTAACGCCAGGTTGTGGCTGTGGAGGCGTGTTTCTCTATAGTTTACCAGAAAGGGGATTGCATAAATGTTTGGGCATACCTTGATGGGATTATTAAAGCCCAATAAACACTTGCCATAAACAAAGGTTTTTATTATAGATTTTTTTTTATATCTGAAACTATTTATATAATCATAAATACAATTCGGAACTCAAGTAAATAAAAGCATTAAAATAGATATTTATCATAGTTTAAATGCCATAAAATCTCTGCCTACTTTTGCTTTATCATTAAAACGTTTCTCCTCCATAAAGGCTCATCTTTTATAGATTTCCGCCTAGTAAAAGCTATAATTTTAAAGTCATACCTCAATGGCTATCGTTTAATGTTTAAACTATACTATTAACCATTTAATTACATAAATTTCGTGTGGAATATTAAGTAAATCAGCATTCGCTATACATATATGGTATATGCATGGATTCCTCTATGAAGTCATACCTGGGGCCACAGAACGTGCAATTATCGAGTTACAAGTAAATTTATTTTTATTTTTCCATTTTCCTTCTGCTGATTATGGAGCTGGTTTCTTATTGCTGCCACTGCATATCGGCGGAGTGAGCCATAAATTACATAATTGCCGTGTGTTTATCCGCTGGATATTGCAACTGTTTGCTCAGCGGCGGGGACACAATCTCCTCGATGGCCTGGCCTTTGTTTCCACTTCGGTTGGCAAATGTCTTTGTTTTGGAGTCGGGAGTTGCTGAAGATACGATCTCCTCCGGCAAAGTGTAGCAGACCAAGAGAGCGATCGATCTTTTTGCCCGCAGATTGATTTACTATATACTCTCCTATATGCGCGAGTCAAATCTCTTTGTTTGTTTACCAGACACAGACACGATTTGCATGATTAACCACTCGATAGAGCTGGAGATACCAGATAGAGTACGTAGCTTATTAATTTTCATGTTCAGCGATTTGTTTCTTGCCTTTGTATGCAAATTAAAGCGGAGAATGTTACGAGTAAAGCTGGGGATTATAATATATAATAATATATACGAATAAAATGCAATTTGTATGTGCCTAAGAGATTTTCCTTGTTTACTGAGAAAGTGTCATAAGAATGGATTATAAGATTTAGTACAAGACTGTTCGATTAGGGAGTTAAGTCACACATATAACTATTAATTTCTGATCACTTTTAGAGGCTAAACTTCTTTATTAACTTACTTCCCAAGAGATATTTCTGTTTAAAAATGATTTTGAATATTAATAACTTCCCAGGCCTGAAGTATTTAAACTCCTTGAAGGGTGTCGTACATATAAAGCCGGTTTTATTTCCCATAAATAAACCTCACCTTTCTGTCAAGTCTCTCGTTGAACTGTACTAATATTTGCTGAACAAACATCGTATATTATATTTATTGTTTGTGCGTAAGTTCGCTGAAATCCTCAGCTCAAGGCGTTATCCCAAACTGTGTAAACAATAAGAGAGCTTTCTGAGTTCCCAAGTTTGTACTCGACTAATTCCACTTGGCCTCAACATATTCTCCTGCTTCCCAGTATCGGATTTCAAACGCAGCGCCATCGGTTTTGCATGTGCACTTGCTTCCGAGATAACAAATTGAAATGGAATTGAAATTCTATATGTTTGCAAGGACCGACCCGAAAAGGGGAAGCAGCAAACAACAAAGCCGAGGGTCAAGCTTTTGCTATTGTAGAATGTGCGGTTTCTGAGGGTTGGTTTCGGATGTTACAAATGGGGCGGTGGGTGGTTTATACATACTATATAGATGTACATATATATAGCTGGGTGTTGAGGATGTGCCATATCCGATGGGGTATAGCTGGGAGCTGCCAACTGGCAGCGGATTCGATTCGGATTCCGATTCCGGGGGGTGCGACGCATTGACGTCATCTGAGTTTTTGTATTTTTCAGAGAGCAGCGATTGTTTATCTATGTTATAGGGAAATAAATAACTTAATTTAATAAAATTGTTGTTTATTTCTTTATGTTAGATAGAGCCCCGCAGATAATGTTTTTTTAATTTCTTGAATACAGAGAACATACTTGAGGCATCTTTTTCAAAATCTCTAGACAGGACTGAGTACTTTTATGTAATTTGTTATTTGAGTTCAATTGGACTAAATGTAATTTCATTTATTCTGAACTGTCAATCATCATTTACTGGTGTGTTCTATTAATTACGGATTTTTAAAGTAATATATCGGAATTAGGTCCTCATTTAATGTTTATTTTTAAACTCAACGAATTATTAACAGTAGAAAATGTAGTAAAAACATGAATATTGGGAAATATTTTACATATATGACTTTTAGCAATTAATGGATTTCTTCTCAAGAAGACCTAAGATATTGGTTTGAAATGGAAAAAAATCGATGTTAAAACAAACATATCGATAAGCTTCTGATGAAAATCTGCCCAATCGTTTCTTGTCACTTGCCAAAAAATTATTGCCAAATAGACATACGACAGTAATTTATCATTGAATTGTATTCGTTTCCTGTCTCGCATGCCGCGAGTTAATGCTTAATGAGACTTAAGTTTTTAATAATTGCCAGCACACGAAATTTAATAAAAAGTTAACTGCAGTTAAAGGCACTGCAATAAAATAAGAGTAAATGCAATTATTTTTGCCTCTGTTACCATGTGTGTCTATGTGTGTGTGTTTATTTATTTGTAGTTGTTGCCGCGGTTCCGTGTGAAGTAATTCATGTTTTCCCTCTCTTATTTTTTGCAGCTTAATTGTGCAACAACAACAGCAACAGTGGAGTCTCAACAATTGGCACAATTGGCGATAAATCAGCAGCAGCAGCAGCAGTAACACAATAAAAACAACAACAAACGCCAAGATAGTGAAGCAGCAGAAGAAGGCAGTGTGAACTTTAGCAGACGCAGCAGAAAAAAAAAACACAAACAAAAAACGAAATAATAGCAACGTTGCACATGAAGAAAGGGAAAACGAATAAATCTACTAACAACGAAAACAGCGAGCTGGAGTGAGATAGCAGATCTGGCCCTCATTAGCATTCTCAGAGCAAAAGAAGAGGAAGCCACTCTTTAATGAAAGAGAGTGAAATGCAGGTGCAGTGATAAGAAGAGAAAGCTGAGCAAGTCAGCTGAAGAGAAGATAGGGATCTATCTAAAGTTCTTAAAGAGAAAGCAAGCAGAAGAAAGCTGCGACTCAAGAGAAAGCAAGCAGTTCTTCAAAAGCGAGAATTGAGGATTAATCCAAAAGGGGAAATGTGCAAAGCAGTGTAAGCAGCAGCAAGGATTGACTCAAGAGAGAGAGCAGCTTTGAAAGTAATAAGCTCAAGAGAGATCCAGCAATTAACACTCTTGAGTATCGATTTCACAGCCTACTGCTGCTGTTGTTGTTCCCAGTTGCCAACACGCGCTGACAGTTGACAATTTGACAGTTGGCAGCTGCAGCGGGGCAGGGGGGCGGGGCCATCATCAGCATGTGGCCCTAGACAAAAAACAGCAAACAAAAAAAAAACTGCAGAGACAGCTAAAAGAAGAAAACAAAACAAAAAAAAAGGAGAGAAGAAGGAGGCGGAGAACCACTTGGCATTCAGCAGGCAGCGAAGCATAACCAGGCTTGGTTGGGCCCAGACCGGAAAGCGTCGATGAGTTGAGTGCAGCCACTCATTCCACTCTCCACTCACCACTCACTCCACTCTCCTGGAACCCCTTCCCCCAGCGATGGATGCATCGCCTTTGTCGCCGGAACAGGCCCCCGTCCTGGTCACCGGCCGCTCGCTGGACCAGCAGGTGGACGCCAGTTCGCCGAATCACTCGAACTACTCGAATCTCACCAACAGCAGCAGTGGCAGCAGCGCCTGCAGTCCCTCCGCCTGCTCCTCCTCGTCCTCGTCTTCCTCGGCGCCGCAGTACAGCGAGGATATACGTCGCGCGGCGGCCGCCGCAGTGCGTCCCAAGCCAGGAGGAGCTTCACAGCAACCACCACAGTTGCAACATCAGCCTGGCTCTACTTCCGGTTCCGGTTCGGGTTCAGGATCAGCCAAGACCTGCGAACTAGACTTGGGCGAGGAGCGCGACACCTTCTCGCCCGTCTCCAGTCCCGACTGCAATGGAGCTGCGGTCTCTGCCGCGGATGTGCTGCCCTCGGGCAGTGGTTCCAACGTGGACAATAAGATCTACGAGGGTGCCAGTGCCAGCAAGGTGAAACCACCCTCTAAAGAGGAGAAGCAGCGACAGAACGAGGAGATTGTGTGTATGGAGACCTCGACGGTGTCAACGGAGACTGGTTCCTGGGAGTCCATGTATCCGGCAGCCAACACAGTTCCGGCGCCCGAAGAAGAGCCGGAAGAGAACACAGAGAACACAACAACGCCTTCTGTGTTCAAGGGCATCACCGCCAGCTGCTTGCTGCGAGATCTGGAGAAGCGGGATCAGCCGCTGTCGACTTCTGGAACCAGTGCATGCTTCATAGACGCCTCCTCGTTGAGGGACGAGGACGAGGTGCTGTCCTTTCCCAGCCTCGATGGCCATGCTCAAGAAGAACCAGAGCCACAGCAGAAGCAGGAGGATGAGGAGGAGCCAGAAGAGACAGAGCCCTCGCCCACACAGCAGTTGGAGCAGTTCCACAAGGCCTTTGCCAGGTGCAAAGCCGGTCGACAGAGTCAGGAGCGAGAAGAGGAACAGCGCGAGCATGAGGAGCCGGCCGAGGAGACCGCAGAGGAGCGACCGGCGGCGCCCATGTCCGTGCCCTACAGCTTCCAGCACAATGCCCAGCACTTTAGCGTGCATCCGCTGGGCAGCAGTCCCAAG